>CABFVX010003862.1:31541-71212 GCA_902151425.1 Timema shepardi | reverse complement strand
GAGGGGGGGGGGGTGGGGGGGGGGGGGAATATGTTTCGTAAAACTCGAACGGGTAGCAAGACGCAGTGGAAAATAATTTGGAGGAGAGTTTAGTTTTCCCTAAATGTCCCTTAATACCCTGATATCTGTAAAATATGGATGATTAAGAATAATTTTACCAAGTGTAAGAGCATTTGTGGTTTTCATCTTATACCCATCCCCCTTTTCCATCCGTCTACTTTCTTATTTTTCTTACTCGGCCTCTCATTACCCATGGCTTCCCATTCTTCTTAGCTTTCCTTTGTTTATATAAAGGGATGTGTCATTAGCTATAAGTTTCATGGGCTTAAAATCTCCTGTTTCGAGAAAGATTCTATGCGATATTATGTTCTCGTATTTTTGAAAATTAATGGACTCTTTTGTGTCGAAGTTCCATCAAACCATTGTTAAATTATAATAGTAGTTTAAAAAATAATTATCAATGAGAATTTTTTTAAATACATTAAGAATTACAGTTTATAAAATACAAACATACTTTTCCACAAGGAAAATTGATAACATTCTAATATATTATTAGAGTTAATATTAGATATCTTGACTGTTATATAGCACTTTAATAAAGGAAAATAAAATAATTAAATGAAAAAGTATTGTTATTACTATATTATTTATATTATTAATAATCGGAACATTACAATTGGGATACTAGACGAATAATTCCATAAGCACATAAGTGGATTGGACCACGTTCATTGACCAGGAGGATTATAAAAGATATAGATTTATTAAATTTAATAACATTACAAATGAGCCACGTATACTTGTTAAGATACAAGTTTGTGCATAAACGTATCAAAACATATAAATCCAAACTATAGTAATTAAGTAAGTATAAAGTAACTACCATTAATTTTAGGGCAACGGTCTAGGGTCACAATCAAAAATAAATGTTACGGAATTCCACACAAAATTTTTCGCTCTATTGTTTAAAAATGGAGATATTTACTCAAAATTCTTAATATATTATACACTGCCAACCCGAAAACAAATTGAACTAGACATACGTACCATACTTATTTCCGTGGAGGAAAAATTAGAAACTGATAATGAAAAAATTTAACATATATCCGTGCTCAACACCAGCCAACCAGACCACAGACGAGAGTGACGTTTAGATCACGTAACTACCATGGCAAGACCCCTCAACCGTATTTTTTTCTCTTACAAAACACAATCTAACCAGTGTCTAACCATAGTATCCTAGCTTGTTGATGAAGCCGAAGAGAAAGAGGACTCAAGAAAAGGGATGAATAAAAACCAAATAAAGAAGATCCACACAAACAAACAAAAAAAGTTCGCAATTTATTTCACTTAGATGTTAGTCGTAAAATTGTTTTTTTCGTCTTTATTTTATAAGCCAGCTCCGACCCTATGTGTATGGTCAGTGTAGTGTACGTGCTTTTCAACTCGAATTTATCGGAGTGATGTTGGTGACGTGTCGTGGTCAGGCAATGTCAACGGGGTCCTACACTTTCAAGGGGATGTACCGAAACCAGAATTATGTTGGCGAACACCAAGTTTTTTAACTGTAAAGGCTTTGTGTGTGCGTGTGTGTGTGTGCCCGCACGTGCACGCACGAGCGTGCCCTACCTTCCCCACCCCCGCGTATTTCTACCCACCTAGGTTATACGTATAATTGTATTCACACGAATGAGTCAAGGAAACCGGGTTCGATTCTCATCAGTGCTTCAAGATATTTTGTTGATGAAATTGAGCCTTCCCCTTTAACAGTGCTGAACTAACACAGAGAAGACATGAGGCGGTTTCTGTTATAATATAAACTAGTTTGTAAGTCGTGCACTGATTTAATTGACTGGTTCAGAAAGTGCAAATTAAGGTGGAATGGAAAGGGAGACGAGAAAAAACCTGTGTTTATGTAGATTTATGGCAAAACATTTGTTTTTGCCAAAATAATTAAAATATTGCTCCAGTACAAACATAGTTTTATTTCCGTTACATGTTGATATCAACAGTTACTGAATATCTGTCATGAGCATGGCAGCATAATTTGACAAACTTTTTAAGTAAAGACATGGATGACCTCGTGGTCTAGGGTTAAGGTGTCAGACTTATGTGCCGGGTGTCCGGGTTTCAATCCTCGGTCCTGGCATGGATTTATTTTATTGCCAAACACTTCCTTCACCTCTGACAAGACGTGTATTAATCACAAGTTTTGAATGTGAGGAATGCCAGTCCTCCACCGTGGTTCGGATTCCACGTTAAACTGTAGGTCCTCCATTTCATCTCACAATCACCATACCATTATACATTAGCGTAAGTGCGTACAACCCGAACGGGTAGTAAGACGTGGTGCCAATAATAATAATAGTAATATATGAAGAGAAAATTTATCATTAAATACCAGAACACCCTTGACGGATATTTAAGAAATTTTAAGGTCACCGTGTGAATAAAATTAAATTCAATATTTGTACTGGAGCAATAGTAATTTTTATCTTTGCCAAAAAAATGTTTTTACATAAAAACTGCATAAATACTGTATTTTTTCCCACCCCCTTCCATCCCACCTTAAACACCCTAAATTAAGAAAGTATTACTCTTAGGTGGTTGTTTTTTCGTGTCATATTATGAGCTATGGATATCTGCACTTTTATGTATACTAATGGATAAAGACTAAATATGAAAGGCTTAGAGTATATGTATCTGCGTTCGCGAATTAAAAAAATTGGGATTAATTTAGAAAAAATACATCCTCAGTACACTAAGCGACTATTCGAACCTCCTGTCACTGGCAGAATCAGACTAGATGAAAGTGACGTTCAGGCTGTATGCTTAGTGATTAGGGTTTTTATCTTTATAACGGGGCATTCCTAACCAAGTTTCGAACCCTATACTTTCGGAAGGGAAGAAGAGACCATTGCTATAGGCCACACAATAGCAACGCTCCGTGTTATTTAGTACTCTATTTGGAACTATTTTTTAATGTGAATTTTTAATTTTTCAAAATATATTTAACTCCACCACTCTCTTTTCTAGAAAATGTAGGCTGAAACTTTTATCTTCCTCATCCCTACACAATAGGTGAATATATCCAAATAGTCTAGATGGTCTTACTGACACACAGTATGAGAACTAAAATATTTTTTATTCTGATGTTAATTTTTTTAAGTGGGTCAGTATTAGTAAAAGTACGTGAACTAATATAAATGTGTATTCAAGTTCAGCAAGCTGTACGACCGAAAGTATTATATTATTTTTAAGGAATATAAGAGAAATCCTGGCACCAAAATAAAATAATATAAAACACAGAAATCTTCAAGGAGATAAAGTATGAAACTAGTTGTTACAGTAATCGTTTCATTGGTTCAAAATATATAGGGACCACATGCACGTGCCATAAATTTCAAAAATCAAGCGATTCCTTTCGACAATGTTTTCATAAATGTAAAGTTTATGCACCGAGGATGCACGCAAACATTTAAAATTTTAAAACTATTTAAGGAAATGGATAAATTTTTTAACGTCTATTACTTTTGACATAATTTTTTCGACTTCTGCCAAAGAATTTTTTTAATAAAAGAATTTACTTCGAGAGCTATTATAGCTAGGTTTACACGTTTTCAATAAAGTAAGCGCAATCTATATTATTGTTATTTGAGTTGTTGACCTCGGTAGTCTTGGGGTAAGGTTTTCACCTCAGGATCCGATTTTAGTGGGTTCAAACATAGCTTGGGTCAACTAGCTTTTCTTGAGCAATCAAAATCCATAACAAAACTTCATTTGGAGTGTAAGTAAAGCCGTTGGTCTCATGTCGATAGTGGTGTATAAAGAATCCCTGGGAGGTAGGCCTATGTGAAAATACCTTTCTCGGCAATATTGGTGGGCCCTTTCGCTCTCGCTCATAGAAGTTATCGTGAGCTGATATAATAATTTGAATCGGATATTACAAATTAAATATCTTGAATAGATAAATAAAGTAAATTTATGTTAGTCGGTGAATGTATGAAGGGTTTTTTTTAATCACCATTCTTCATAACTGTTCAGGTTATTTAATTTTTTGATAAATACGCTAATGGAATATGTATGACAAAGGAAGCATTTTAGGTGCAATCTATTTGCATTTGCCTAGAAGCTGAGGGGGGAACAATTTAGGGAAAACCATCCTCAGTACACCTGACCCAAATTCGAACAGTGATATCCCCGTTTTCAGCAGGCTAGTCCAACACGAGTGTGACGCCTTATACTATTTGGCCACTGAAACGGCTATAAAATCTATTAAGACAAGGTTTCTGATGTTATAAAAATAAATTGAGGCCTCTAAAACGAAGACATTTAGCTGTTGATATGCACCAAAATCATAAAACGTCTTATCTTACGCTGGACTTTACTAAAAGTCAGAAGACTTGGACGAGAAAGTTGACCTCAATAGTTTTTCGCCTCAAAACGATTATTTTATTATACTATTAGCATGAATATTTTAGCCTGGGTAGTTTTTTCATATACGTGGTTATTTTAATTTGATAATCTTAAAACTATTGTGTGATATTAATGTTTAATTAGGATATTTGACTAGCACTTTCTGATTCAACTCATTAAATAAAACCACAATTTATAAGATAGTTTAACTATGGACCTACCAAAACATTCAGTCGCCTGGAAATCAAGTAATCAAGATTAAAATCGATGTATTTTATAGCATATCAGAGATCAAACCTGAGACCCTTAACTCAATAGGCAGGTGCGCAATTGACTAAACTAATAATACAGACTGCTAATATTAGCATGTTTTTTGGGGTTTTTTCTCGTGATTTGAACGCAATCTATAGAACTTCATCAGTATTCATACGGATTGAGTGCTAGATGAGATCGAGATTAAATCCAGGTTGGGTGTACCATGGATGTTTTTTTTCTACATGATTTTCCATTCTCTCTAAACATAAATTCGGTTGTATTTAATTTAAATTCTTAACTTCTTATTCTCACCCCGATTGTTTAGATACGTTAATAGCTTGGATGGGTGGTAAAATGTTATGCGCAGCAATTACGAGCCAAACTATCAACGTGTGTGATCGCATTTGTAATAATCAACTCAGAATAACTCTAGCTTGCCAATTTGTGATATGATGGTCTAGGGGTTAAGGTGTCAGACCTCTGTGTTGGGAGTCTGGGGTTCAATCCTTAGTCCTGGCACAAATTTGTCTGATTGCCAAACACTTCCTTCACCTCTGACAAGATGTGTATTAATCACAACTTATGAATGTGTGGAATTCCAGGCCTCCACCGTGGTTCGGATCCCACGTTAAACTGTAGGTCCTCCATTTCATCTCGCTATCACCCTACCATTATACATTAGTGTAAGTGCGTACAACCTGAACGTGTAGTAAGACGTAGCGCTAACAATAATAATAATAATAATAATAGCTTGCCTTTTTTCGCACCACGGTAGGAAAATAAATTAAAAAGTATAGATGTCGAAGGCTAATTGTAAAATCTGGCTTATTGCAAAGGGTTCACTCATTTTACAACGAGCCAGGATAATTAGAAAATTATATTATATTTGCTTTTCAGCCTGATAATGTTTAGGCTTATTTCAACGAGCCTATACAGTTTTAGGATATTAAGAAAATTACTTTTTTTTATCATTCAGCCTAGTCGATTCCAGTCTTATTGCAATAAGACTGCTCAGCTGCAAGCATCTTGAAACAGTTGGTGACAGGGCTCACTTGCCTGTTGAAACATTATCAAAATCAAATAAGTACCCTCCTTTATTTTACCAGACAGACCTCAGTTCAAGCTTGTCTTTTAACCTACGTGAAGCGTTGCCTACCTCTTTTGTTTTGACTTTTCAGGTATAAATAATTTTACATTTTCTTCTTGTTTTCATTGTGTGTGGGTGTTTTAATGGTAAAATGGAAATTGATACTGAGATTCCAACTTTTTATAATGAAAACGTGCAGGTCAATGATACTGAAAGCAGCTATCAAGATGAAATTCTAATTTTGAATGTAAAACTTAATGAGAAAAAGAAAGAATATAGAAATAAGAGTGACAACTTGTTTAGAAAAAACCTCTTGCTATTTCAACTATAGAAGAAGCTGTTCGTGAAATTTTAGATTAAATAAATCCAAACAAGAAGATATCTAACTAGCAGTATGGATTGACTAGGAAATATGCTACCATGGAGGTTCGTGAAAATGTTTGATTAAAAAAAATAAAAACTAATGATCCTGTTGTGGTAATACTTCCTGTTGAGGAATATTTTGATAAATTGCTTCAGTATCAACGCACCACAGGCCAAGGATGTAAAGATAAATTGTTATTAACACTGAAAAATATATTTTTTATATTTCAAGATCAGCTATCGAGACTTTTTGGTTGCTTTGTAGTATGTGCAATTCAAATAAGTCTCAACCACATCGAAACATCGTCGTACAACCAATCAGTACAATGGATTTTAATGTTCGCGGACAAGTTGATTTGATAGATTTTCAATCGAATTCATGCACAGATTACAAATAGTTAATGAACTACCAAGAGCATGCAACAACATTTTGTGTTATTCGCCCTTTGAAAACAAAACGTGCTGCTAAGGTTGAATTGGAATTGTTGAAGAATTTTTTAGACTTTGCAGCACCTAATATTTTGCAAAGTGACAATGGACGTGAGTTCACAGCTGATATCATCCAGCAAATTTTAAATATATGGCCTGAATGTAAAATAGTGCATTGAAGACCCTGAAATTCAGAGTGACAGGGAAGCGTGGAGCGCTGTGGTAAAAATGTTGAAAACATGCTACGCGCCTGGATGGGTGACAATGGAAGTACAGGCTGGGAAATAGGTTGCCATTTTGTTCAGTGGTAGAACTTTTCAAAGCATCGAATCATAGGCAAAAGTCCATACATAGCACTATTGGGAACTGAACTGAAATTAGGACTAGTCTCAACGAATATTCCGCCTGCAATTTTACCAACATTTGATATCGAAGAAGAATTGGAACGATTTAGAAAACGTTATTTAGAAGGAGAAATCACAAGGGCAAGAGATTAAAATCAAGAGGCGAATTTTGAGGACGAGACGTGTTCTGTTTGTTCACGTAGTCTGAATGAATCACTAAAAATTGTGTGCTTTAATGCATTACAGTAGCTCACATGAGTTGGGTTCAGAGCATTGCTGGGAGCTCAGAAGAGACTAGTTGACATTTGTTTGTGACACTTGCAAAAGAGAAGAAAATATGACAAAGGAGCGTCAAAAAGAACACGAAGACCAGAAAAAAGAAGACAAAAACCATCTGTCAGAGCTTGAATCAGTGCGTCCACCCTTACAACCCCTGTTTGGATATGTTTTCATTTAGGTTAGACTGGGTAGTAATATATTTACTAGAGCTTATAAGGCAATTTTTTTACGACTTTAATTTGCTTGTTTTGTTTGGCCTCTCATGGAATACCATCAGGAATATTTGTACGTACCACCGTTTGGGAACCACTTCTGTAAACATGTTAATAAGCCTTCACTGTCTTGAAATTATTGCAATAAGCCTGGAATTAACTAGACTGATTGAGGTGAATTTCCTTAATGGCCTTGATTTATCTGGGCTAATTACAATAAGCCTGAAAACTATCAGTCTGATAAGCAAATAAAATATTGTTTACAATTAGCCTGGATCATTGTAAATCGACGGCGGCTTTTGCAATCAGCCGGATTTTCCAATTCCCATACAGCATTTATGCTTGCTTGTAGCTCATAAGGTATTGGTTTTATAAAACTATATTTCATATAAAAGATTTATATTTTCATTAATACTACAAATTTACAATGATTTGATATTTCATATTATCTCAAATAATTGCGGAGAAATGATAAGCATTGAAATATTTTCCTCACTTAAAGTTCCCTCAATCATTTTCATAAGGAAATGAGAGTTTCCATTTTATTTTTAATAATAAACAGTGTCTAGATATAAAATTTAATCAAAATCGTTATAGTTAACTTCGAAAAAATCGATATTTTTTTCTCTTATTGCTCCTTAGCAAACTACCCTTAAATTTAGGGTTAAACATCTAATCCCAAAATCCCCTCGGGGGGACTTTATTAACACCTTAGATACCAAGTATTAGCCCAATCGGTAAAATAGTTTTGTCTCTAGCTCAAGGCAGAGACAGACATAATTGTGAAAACAATTTTTTTTGTAACAGGGGGTCATGAAACTTCGAATTTTATCAAACTCTTTGGTTAAAAATTTTTTGAGGACCACAATAATTTCTCTCGGAGGTGTCGAGAGAAAGTACAAATAATAAGCCCCACTGAAAATGTAACCAACGTATCTCAACAATAAAGAGCATGACATAAGAATGATAATTCCAAAGGTTGAGATCATTTGTTACTCCTCAGTACCCGTTTGGGATAACCACATATTTTCACATATACGGTGAGATGAGTGCTATAAAAATGCATTGGCATTTGCGATAGTAGTAAACAATTTATGGGTAAAGGAATGGGGGCTACCTTCAATACAACCGGCTGATATTCAAAGTATCGACCTCACCGTCGCCGGTAAAACTATACCAGACTATATTGATGCCTTATCACGTATTCTCACTGAAGAGGGTGTGTGGTCTTGATTTTATCACCCGAGATATAACTTCCATTCAGCCTTTACAAACCACCTAAGGATATACACTTTTATATTAATTATGTTAATGAAGTAAGGATGAGGATGGTATCATCTAGAAGAAATGTATCCGAACTTGTATAGAGGAAGATTAGAAAACCTTTAGGAAAAGACATATTTAGTTCACACGACCATGATTCAAACTCTGAGCTACCTGTCATCGCCAGTGAAGTATATAACGAGAGTGACGCCTTAGACCATCCGATCACTGAAGAGGGTGTGTGGTCTTATTGAATAGATTTCACTGAAAGCTGTTGACAGCTTCAGTACCACAGTTCGTCGAGAGCGTGAATGGGCTGAGTTGGTAAATAAGGAAATACCCTCCACCCACGTGACACCCCATACCGGCCTCACGACGCTTGACACAAAAAGAGTTGAGAAGGAAGAAGGCGTGGGTGTGAGGAGAGCAAAAGGAGAGAAGGGCTAGAGAAATAAGATTAAAAAAATGAACAGAACACGGAGTGAATAAAAATCGAACGTATTATTCGCCTTGGTGAGAGGTGATTTAGGAAAGCTTTGCTTATCAGTATATTGAGAAATGTTGGGTCGCCATGCTCGCTGTTGGGTGTATTTATATAAATCCTTGATATGGGGAGATAGCCGAGATGGTATTTCCTCTCGAAGGAAGTAAAATATCTGGGAATAATTTAATGACATACTTTTGACATAACCCGTATCATCGCTGACGTGCCATTTTCAATATGTATTAATGTAGTTTGCTATTTTTAATAAAATAAGGGAAAAATGGGATGTTTATTAATATTTAAAATACTTTTACCTAAAATTAAAATTTTAAAAAAAAAGCTAACTTCAAAGAAATCACTTAAACTCATGTTTGCTTAGATATTTTATCTTAGTATTAGGTTAATAATTTCATTTTAATATTTTATCAAATAAAAGAATTGGTTAATATATTCCAAAGTCACTTTTTAAATTTAATATTGTACTGATGTGATTTGTCAATTAAAAAACTAGGGTTAAGATTAATTTTCAAATAAAATTAAATGTGAAAATGAAACTTATCTGATGAAGAGCTCCCTAAGATTATTATTATTATTTTTTTTTACATTTCTATAAATTACTATTACTTGTACCCGTGGGCACATGGACAAAAGCGAGTAAGATTCAATCTAGTACGATTTTTCAGTGATGGGAAGAACCAAATATGGACAAATTTCATTTAAAAGTAAACAGTCCTCATCTCAATCCCACTAGAGTAATTAATATATGCTTATAGCCTGAACGGGTACTGCAATGCGATGGAGATGGATATAATTTCATTTTATACTTATGTTTTTATATATTGAAAAAGTGGACTTGCACACGCCTATTTATACATATTTATATATTTATTATTGTTTTTATAGATATTTGGTCCCGGCACAGATTTATCTGATTACCAAACCCTTCCTTCACCTCTGACAAGACATCTTGTGAATGTGGGGAAGGCCAGGCCTCCTTCTCACAATCACCCTACCATTACACATTAGCGTAAGTGCGTATAACCCGAACGGGTAGTAAGACGCGGTGCTAATAATAATTATATATATATATATGTATAGATATATATATATGTATAGATATATATATGTATAGATATATATATAGATAGATAGATAGATAGATAGATAGGGGTGTGCATAGTCCACTTTTTCAATTCAAAGTGAACTCAAATCAAATATATAAAATATTCTCGAAGCCGAATCGAAGTTCGAATATTTTCTTTTTGTGGTTTTATGCTTGAAAAAATATTATATCATGGTTATTTAAATTATTATTATTTAGCACCGCGCCTAACTACCCATTCTAGCTATACGCTTTAAGTACTAATTACGCTAATTGATTAGGAATTGGGAGGGTTGAATTAGAGGAAGTGGACCTGCATTTGCTGGAGGGAGAGTGGAAAACCATTCAGGAAAAACCATCCCCAGTTCACCCGGCCGAGATTCGAACCTCGTTCTCCCCGTCCTCGGCAGTCGAGCTCAACACGACTAGCGCGTTAGCCAACTACGCCACCGAGGCGGGTGTTATTTAAATTACTTTATGGACTAAAATTACTTGAAAAATGTTTGCACCATTGTTTCCAAAATTTCATGTTACTCTGACATATTAAGTTACTATCACAACATGCAATTCAATTTATTCTGATTTTTTTAATATAAATATTAATTTATGGTCTACAAACCAGCTCAGATTGGTTGTAAGCGATTTTAAATCGAGTAATTTAGTTGTCAATATTTTTATCAGCGAAGCTTCGAAGCTGATGTTTATTTTGAAGCTTCGCACTCTGCTAATTTATATATATATAAATATAATTTAATATAATATATTATATAATTTAATATAATATATAATATAATTTAATATAATATATAGTTTAATTTAATATAATATATAATATAATTTAATATAATATATTTTTAATATATATAATCGCAAACACCACATGCTAAGAGTGGATTCCTTGCTACTTCAGACTTCAGGATAATGTTGAGCTAGAACTGACCTCACTTGACCCTCTTTTCAAGGTCAACCGTTTTGGATGTCCCAAAGTAATGAGCTTAAGCTGAAGACTGTTTCTGTAATTCTGTAGCAATCTAGTGGAGTGATGTTTGGTAGTGTTAAAACTTTTTGGTAGATGAAATGAGGCGGAAAAAGATAGAGACAGCAATGGTGAGAAATAAATAAATGAGGAAAAAGAAGTTACGTGATGAAAAAGTAGAAAATAAAATAAAAAATAATTTAAAAAACCAGTAATTGAAACCAGAATTAAATTTAGTTTAAAAAATAAGAAAGTAGAGTCAAAAGAATCTGATGAACGAAATCAAATTGGAAGAAACACAAAAGATACATCAATAAAATAAAGAAATATATAACTATTTGTTCCATCTCGGTGGTCAGGTGGACAGAATTCCTGGGTACAGATCAAGATGTCCTGGGCTTGATCCTCGGCTCTTCCAGATTTTTCTGTGAGACAGTGGTTTGGAATGGAGTCAACTTAGCCTGGATTTGAATAAATAGTTTAGAAATCTGAGATTAATGGCGCAAGGTTTCATTATGCTGACCATATGATACCCCTTCTCCACAAATTTTGGTACTACTTTTGTTAACAGGTGGCAGCCACTGGACCGATATAGCTCGCTTGCAAACTGACGTCATGGATATTATTTTAATAACTAGTCTTTGGAAATAGATTCAAAGCTAGAAACAGAAGGAGGTTATATGAGTTTATTAATTATATAAATAGAACATCATAAAATTAATAAATACATTAAATGATGAAATCTACATTTGAATATTCTCTAAGATTTTAGTATAGTCCCAACATTTAGTATATGCATAATTTATTAACTCGCAACTTACAAACTATTCTAATACTAGAACAGAGCCAGTCCTTAATCCAACAGCTCACCAATAATAAATATTTAGCCGTACCTTGAATCTAACCCGAGACAAGACCCAGTGCACGTAAAAAAACTAAAAACTTGGAACCCCTTAATAGTTTGGTAGATGTGCTACCGATTGAGAAAATGCTTCGAACATTCATAATAAATACAAAACAAATTTCAAAAATTATACTATCACAACCATAGACTAATTTTCTTACGAGAAACTATCTGGAAGGTATTTTTTCTCACTAGATGGGGTGNGGGGGGGGGAGGAATAATACCTCACAGAGAATTGATAATTAAACAAATCGGGCCATAAAATTAGAGTTCGATTTTAATAAGTAGCCCTTTATTTTTAAAATTGTGTATCCATGTTGCCACAATGGTGCAATCTTAAAGTCCATTTGGTAATTACGTGCTCTCACGCACTAATCTCGTATTGGACTAGACCGCCAAAGACAGAGAAATAGGGTTTCGATCATAGTCGAATGCACTAAAGTATTTTCCTAGATGGTTTTCAACTCTCTCTCCACACAAATGCATGTGCACTTCTTCTAATTTAAGCCTTTCTAATCATTAACCCATTAGTGTAATTTATACATAAGCGTATAACCTGAATAAGTAGTAAGAAGCAGCACTAAAAAAAAATTTTAGACCGTTTAGTCAAATATCTGAATATAAGTTATACAGTAACGTAATCCAAAAGGGAGTAATATTGGAAGCGTTTCATAACTTTTTAGACGAACTTCATTTATTGATGAATTGGATAAGACATATTTCTAGAATACCAAATATCTGTGACTTTCAATCATTGTTGGTGGTTGGGGTGATCAGTGTTCGAATCCCGGTCGGTTCGGATCTACTAAGGGGGTTTCTTCCTAACTGGATTCTCACTCTCCTTACACGCAAATTCTTACCTCTAAAATTGTTCCTAAATCATTCCTACCCTATAAGAGCATTTATCATATATGCATATAGCCTTAACAGGTAGAAGAATAAGCTGATAAAAATAAATAAATAAAAAGTAATAATCCACAAATATGGGGCCTAGAGTTCATAGCGCAGCACACAACACATCCAACGATGCGACAGCTGCACAATATTTTGTTTTCAGAAAATGTCATCATCAATATTTATAGAGTCGTCTAATTTATTAGGACACCACCCCTAATTATCATTATCCGAAGCAAAGGGGAAGAAAAAATTGTGACATTTATTAAAGCTTTGAAGTGTTATTTGGTATAAATAGACGCCTTAAATAGCCTTATAGTCTACTTTAAAGGGGATCACATTAAATTGCTGTTTATTTTATATTTTTTATAGTGGAACTACTAACAAGCGCTTCTGAGTTGGCGTTTTTAATCAGAAGAGTTGGTTTTGTTAACAGTAAAGTAATCAGTCGAAAATCAAGTTGGAGTGAGGTCCACCGCACTTTCATATTAACATTAAATATGACTTTGGATTTTCCATCCCCTCCCCTTTCAGCTCCACCCTTCTTTGTTCAGTTTATATACATACTTTTTTATAGTGCTGTGTCTTACTACCCGTTCGGGTTAAACGCCTATGTACTAATTACAATAATGGGTTGAGAATTAGGAAGTTTTAAATAATAGGCAATGCACCCCCATTTGCCTGGGTGGAGAGTGGAAAACAGTTTAGGGGGGGGACCCTCAATGTACCCGACCGGGATTGAACCCTTATATCCTCTTCATCGTCAGTTTAATCCTACACGATAGTAGCGCGTTAGACCACGTACCCACCGAAATGGGTTAAGCATAAGTTAATTACGCTAATAGAGTAGGTATGAGGAAGGTATGATTTAAAAATAAATGTGTCCACGCTTGCGTGGTAGACTTTCTAGAAAAACTCAACACCACCGATCGGGTTTCGTGTCTTGATTTTCCTTTGCACCAGTACAATATGAGAATAGCGTGTTAGATCATGTAACCACCGAATCGGTTCAAAAATTACAATTCTGAAACTGGATTTGAGCATTTAAGCTTTAATACAGAGCCGTCACGACTCTTTGCAAAATTGTGCTCCTGACATAGTAGAATATAAAAAATACAAACTTTATTTCGGTCCCTATCGATACAATTTTACTAAATTATTAGTGTTATTTTATTGGTATTTATATTAAATATCATAAGTGATAGATGAATATTGCATTAATGGACGTATGAATATATGAGAGTAGTTTAAATATATTTTTTAAATGTGATATATGGTCCTTGACACCAAAATACTACCCTAGAGGAAATACCGAAAGGTTCTGGTTTGAATATTTTTAAAAAAAATACGTTTAACATCAATAATCTACTATTAATTGTTTATTATAAGGGAAAAGAAGAATGAAAAATTCAGCTTATATTATTTGTACCCGTAATAGTGTAAAAACTTGATAAAAAACCACAGTGAAAAATTACATGTGGAAAACCACCCCTTGTATTACCTACCGAGATTTGAAAAGTAGCCTCTTCATTTCCTCCGAAGCAGTTTATTTTATTAGGCAAACGTCCCAGACATTGTGACCACCAGTGTGGGCTTTGGGATCTGTTTATTTTTAAATTGATATATCCAGTAGCTTACTTCATATTTATTACTAAACTAATATTGATATTACCTACTTCAGTGGCCCCATGGTATGAGACGTCATTCTTGCTATAGACTAAACTGCCGGTATGGGGAGATTGGGTTTCTAATCCCGGTTGGGTGTACTGAGGTTGGTTTTCATTAATGTTTTTCTACACTCCCTTCACGCAAATTCAGGTAAACTTTCTCTTAATTTAATCTTCCTCATAGCTAGCTCACTGGCATAATGTGTAGGCTACATATACGAAAACATGAACAGGTAATAGCTAGGTGCAGATATATATATATATATATATATACATATATATATATATATTTATTTACATATATATATTTATTTATTTATATATATATTTATATTTACTATTATTGTGTCCAAAACCTTTATCTATGTCAGCAGAGTGTCTTTTAAGTAAGCTAGGACTCCCAGGTTTGAATCCTGGCGAAACGTAAAAAATTAAATCTTTGGTGAAATATAATCTTTTTTTTTTCTTTTTTCAGTTATGAGTTGACTGTAAGTAGCCTATAAACATTTATCTATTTTTTTTGCACCACGTCTTACTACCCATTCGGGCTATGCGCTTATGTACTAATTACTTTAATGGTCTTGTGGCTTAGAAAATTTATATTAATAAGAAGAGTATCATCATTTGCATGGAGGGAAGGTGTAAAACCATTTTGGGAAATAGCCCTCAGTACACCTGACCAAGATTCGATCCTGGATCTTCCCACGATCAGCAGTTTAATCTACTGTGAGGGTAGCGCTTTAGACAATGCGGCCACCGAAGTGGGTTGTTCTAGAGTGCATCTAGTTTGTTATTCATGAGTTAATATAAACGATTTATTCAGAAAATGCACCATAAATACCCTCTAATAGTTACACCAAATTATTATTTAAAGTTATGGGCAGTGCCAGTCACTTTTTCTAACCTATTATAAGATGAATGTAAAGCTTTTGTGGGGGAGTGAGAGAGGAAACTATGGAAATAAAACTTGTTTAGTTTGACCTGGAAATGAAGCTATTACCTTTTAGAAATAACATTTTAATAGGTTAATAAGGAACGATTAAGATTATTTGTAATAGAATTCAACTTTACTAAAACTTGAGTTCTATTACAAACAATATTACCTTTTAGATCAGTAGTAATAGGCATTTATGACATATAAGGAATTAGAGACTCGATATATTAGGATGTTGTTTAAATTAAACCTGTGTGTCACATCAATTATTCTATAATGATTTAGTATCAGACGTATATATAATTTTTTTTCTTAATGGCCTTTATTTATGTTAATGGTTGTTTACGAAGGTTTTCTCACGCAATTATGGCAATTTAAAATAAAACAACTCTTTATAAACCAGATAAGTATTTCCGTAACGAGGGAAAGCTTTTAATATCAAACTATTCTCTTGTGATTAGTTCTTTGTTTACAAACCAACTTTTCTTTTCTTACAATCTCATTTGTATGGAAATCGGAACGGGACTGTTTTAACACCCTGCTAATAGTAAACACTGTATTTTTTTTTGTTACGTGACTTTGCTTCTTTTTCTTTTAATAGTATGAAAAAAAAGTTCCTGGGTTATTCAAAGAATTTAACATTAGAAAAAGAAAGGATAAAATAATTTAGATTTGCCTTAAATCTTCACAAAATAGAATTTAAAAGTCTAAACTACAATATTGTCATTAATAACCAATAATTTATAATTAAAGATATGTTAAAATTTTAATTTCTTATAGTTGGGGTATTTAGCGTGATCTTTTTTTAAAAAAAAAATTATATCAGCACAAAACAGCACAATCTTAATAGCCCGTCTCATTTCAGTGATAACAAGTATTTATCTTAACTTTAATAAGTAATATATCTTATTCCATACTGGGGCCATTTTTTGTATTCTACTTTTAATAAACCCACTGGATTTGAGACCAATAAAACTGTTTTATCATACTCTAAAAATTATATTAAAATTGAAAATTAGTTATAAAAAATAAGACTATTTAACTTTCCCCAACGTTACTGTTGTAAAATTTAAAATGCAGTAAACCTCGTCTAAATATGTTTTCTGGTTTGAGCTTAATCTTGTAACTTATTTAGTGGCTAATCTACTGAGAGACGGGCTCCTAACCTAAGACAACACTGAAATATTTATTTATTGGAAAATAGTATGACTTAGTGAACAAGTATTAAATATTTTCATCGCCATGAATTGTAACTACTCACACTACTAGGCACACGGCTTAAGATATCGTGTTTTTTTTAAATTTATGGTTGGGTTTGTGTAGGTCAAAGCTCAAATATAATCTGGGGGCTATTGGGATTGTCTTACACGTTTGGACATATTGCTGGGATTTTCTCATCCCCTCTAATCACTAATGTGAGTGCACGTCATCTAAACTACCTTTCTCAGCCTTTAAACCAAACCGTTAACAGTCATGGTGTTAAACATACTAGTTAACAACACCTAAAATCCAACCAGTCTCAAATCGACTATAATAGCCACTTAGCAATGCTGGAGTAAGCTGGTTTGCTTTGGCATCCTTTCTTAGTTACACATTCTGCTTCAATTTTTTTTACAGATCTAATATATCATAAACTATCCTATTTAGCCTATCATGCCCTAACCTATCTACCCTATCATAATCTAACCTAGCCGTCAGGCGATTCTCTTTAAGTTTGGAAAATCCAATCTAACCTATCAGGCGATTGAACAAACACTGGTTATAGAAACGCGAGTCGGAAGTTACAAACAAGCAAGATAGAATCTACACAACAACGCCAAATGTCCTATGACCGACCTTGTCCAAATGACACGTATATTTCAGTTATGATAGTCCCAGATTGCTTCAAACATCCTATGCACATATAAATCAACTGTAAAAATATTTGGATCCTTATCGATCACTTATCTGGCTAAAATTATCTTATACCTCCACGACTCCACGTCTAAGTACCAGGCTGGACTATCTGTATATTTACACTAATGTTGTAGGGATGAGGAAAGTAGTATTGAATTAAATGTACTCGCAGTTTAGTGGAGGAGAGTATTAAATAATTTAGGGGGAAAAAATTGAAAACGACGGCTGGTAGTCAAGCCCTGATCTGCCCGTCATTGGCAATCCATAAAATATGAGAGTGAAACCCTTGTCTGTATGGCCACAAAAGCGAGGAATTCTGATTTGATCCCTAAAGAAATATATTTAATTCAAATCCTTAAAAAAAATTAATATTTTTGTTGAATTTAAAGTTATTTGTATGAATTTCATAATTATATTTATTTTTGATCGTATTAAATTCACTGTCATCTAATTGTTAATGCAATGTACTCACTTAAAACTATAACCCCTGTTGATTAATATGTGATCTAAGTTCCAAACTCATTTAATCTATAATAGTTTGAGATTGATGAGTTTACGGCGTTCAAATTCCTATTGCGTGTACTAAGAGGGTTTTTACTAGATAGTTTCTCACTCTTTATTCTTATAAATGCGGGTACATTTACTTAAAAAATACACCTTATTTATATCTATAACATCATCGCTACACGTATATAAGCGTAGATCCGGAATGGGTAGTGAGACTCCATAAAATTCTTTAAACTATATAAATATTTGTATAAAATGTGTCAAAATACTAATTTTCAGAATAAAGGGATTATATTAGTTCATGAATAACAAACTATATTCACTCAGAAACAACCCACTTTGGCAGCCGCGTGGTCTAACGCTCTACTCTTGAAGTAGGCTAGACTGCTGGTGATGGGGAGATCAAAATTCAAATTCGGGTGTACTAAGGGCAGTTTTTCAAAATAGTTTATCAGTCTCCCTCCACCAAAATGTAGGTGCATTTCCTATAAACATAGCACTCTTCTTCATTAAAACCTTTAGAGTAGTTATTGCATAAGCGTATAACCCGAACAGGTAGTGAGCTGCGATGATAAGAAAATGTCAAATAAATCATAAACAATAATCGATTATAAATTAAAAAGAGTAGATTTTTCTATTTAATCTATTGCATTGAATGCATTTATTTTTATGATATTTCAAATGTAAAGTCAGATAAAAAATTGACTGACTTACATTGGCAATCAGAGTAAAAATCGACCATTTTTTTACTAAGTTTGTACGTAATATAACATAAATAAATACAAAGTCAAAAGTAAAGCTAGAGACTGATAGTTTATATATTACGATTCGCACGAGTGCGCTCGTAAAGGTTTTTTTTATTTATTTATTCTTCCACGTCTAACTACCTGGTTGTACGCAGATATGTAAGTTACGATAATGTGTTAGGAATGAGGAAAGTGGAACTAAATTACAGTACCCCTATCCACGTTTACGTGGAAAGAAATTGGAAGTCTATATTAATAGCCAGAAATACTTTAAAAACCAAGTTGCAACTTTATCTAGTTTTATGTTTATGTTCTTCTTAATTTATGGAGGAAATATAAACACAATTATTTATGTTTTACCCGCTTCAGTAGCAAATAGCTTAAGGCAGGGCTGACAAAACTATGGCTCGCCACCAACTCAATTCATTATAGAGAGACCGACATAACAAAATCAACTTATAATTTAAAGAATCGTAAAGTAGAGTAATTTTTTGAAGTAAATAATATTTTGCCAGCCATGGCATTGCCATTTCATTCCATCTCATACCTCCATTAACTTTATTTAAAGTCAACGGTTAGAAATCATCTTGGCTTGTAACTATGTGCAGCTTGTGAGTTGTTGAAGACAACAATCGATGAACCGAACAAAACTATCTTAGCCATAAGCGGATTTACACTAGAGACCCACTAGGCACGGGCCTAGGGGCGGCTGCTTTAGGGGGCGGCACATTTTGGATAACACTATTTTTATTATAATATTTGGTTTTTAATAATTACGTTTAAAAATTAATGACTAACATTATTGGAATAGTTCAAATAAAAGTCAGAACGACAATATTTATTTTAAATAACTTTACTTTGCAATCTCTTTGTAGCTGACGTCGGTCTCCCCATCTTCATATTGTTAACTCGAACTACTGTAGGGCATGTACTGTACATGCCTGATTATCTTTATTGGACATATTTTATTATAAGTGGGGTTTCTAAAACCAATCAGGTCTACTGAGAGTAGTTTTTCCAAAATATGTTCCCACTCTCCTTCCATACAAATGCGAATAGATGACTAAATTCTATTCACGGTAGGAATTACTCTCTGAAAGGTCTTTTTTCCTACCAATATCCTACTATATTGTAGATTTATGTAGGGAAAAAGGCCTTTCAGAAGTCAATTCCTACGGTGAATGGAATATACTAAAATGCTTCCTTACTCATCCCTATCTTATTAGAGCAATTACCATATATGTGTATAGCCTGAACGGGTAGTAGGACGTGAAGATTTAAAAAAAATTAAATCAAGGAGTTTTACTCATAAAAAAATTGACATCTATTGTTACATTACTATTCCAAGTATAGATTATAGATTAATACTAAATGATTAGAAAGCTATTGAGTCAATAAGAGAAGCGAGAAATATTTGTACATGAAAATAATGTATTTGTTTTTTTACCTTAAAAACTCCGTAATTTCTTCCGTTTCAGAGGAAAGCCTGCTTTTGAAGCGAATAGACGGTTTAAGTTATGTATCGTTAAGTCCCCGGAGAGGACTTTAATCTTATTAGAGTGGCGTCACTTATGGTCCGCTTCTTTCCCAAGAGATAATAGAAATGGGATCGATCAGCTCCACCGAATTGACTTAATTATTTAAAACTAGAGCGAGTAGGGATGAAGAAGGATTACCACACCAGAAAATTGTTTTCAATTTTTTGGTAGGAAGAGGAATTTTTTTCTACGTACAGTCCGTTTACTTTGAAAGGCAGTGGTCATATTTTATTAACCCATTTTAAGGTGGGGTTGTAAGGAACGCGAGAAAAGTCCAGTGTTTTTGCAGTTTTTATATCAAAAAACTTTGGGCAAAATAAATTAAATATTGATTCAGTACAAATATAGAGTTAAATTTTGCTCACATGGTGATATCCACAGTTGTTGAATATTTGTCATGAGCATAGCAGCATTAGATGACAAACTTTTTAAATAATGAGAAAAAATTGTAATTAATATATAGAAACCCTTGAAAGAGTCAAAAACTGTTGATATCACCATGTAAAGAAAACTAACCTCTTTATTTCTACTAGAGAATAATAATAATAATAATAATTATTATTATTATTATTATTATTATTATTAGCACGTCTTACTACCCGTTCGGGTTGTACGGACTTACGCTAATGTGTAATGGTAGGGTGATTATGAGATGAAATGGAGGACCTACAGTTTAACGTGATATCCAAACCACGTTGGAGGCCTGGCATTCCCCACATTCACAAGTTTGGATTAATACACGTCTTGTCAGAGGTGAAGGAAGGGTTTGGCAATCAGATGAATCTGTGCCGGGACTTAGGATTCAACCCCAGACGCCAGCACAGAAGTCCGACACTTTACTCCTAGATCAACAGGTCATCTTACTGGAGAATTATTTTATTTATTTTGACCCCAAAAAAAGTTTTGATAATAAAACAGCAAGAATACTGACTTTTTCTCGCGTCTTATACATGCTCACCTTAACGCCGATTAACCACTATATTAGATACAATATTACGGTCAAATCAAAATCGTGTGAAATTGCATTTTTCTGCATCCTTCTCTTGACAACAGCGAGAATATATGTGAAATAGTGTATTACTTCATGGAATGTTTAATACATTTAAATTTGGTTATATTTGATAAAACATGCCAGAATAGATTAGCTGGTTGTAATTTCACTGTTTTATGATAAATACTACAAAAACTGCATCACTCTGCACTACAGCTGTATTACTTAATTAATATACGCGCTATCCTTAGGGTGAGGTCGGTGTAGGTAAAACAGCTGGAACAATACGTATCATCATGGTACAGTTTTCTGTAGTCTACAATAGAAAACAGTGGAATTGAAAATATGGAAATCATTTTACTATATTTAAAAAAAATACAGCTAAATTGAAATGTTATTAATATAAAATGAAAAATAAACTCCTAAACGGATATCAATTTCAATGTTGTAAAATAAGGAAGCAAAATCTGAACTTCGATATGTTTTCTGGTGTGTTGCCTTAAATGTAGTAAATCTATAATTTAGATAAAATTCTAGAATTAATTAAAAACCACTTAAAATGGCAGACACGGTAACACAGGATTGTGGTAGAAGGCATTTGAGATATATTTTCGAAAGTAAATCTGGCTGAAATTTGGTTTTCTAATAACAGTGTGGTCAGGGTTCAAATACCGCTAAAGATAACTTAGAAAAATGTTCCCAGAATGATTTCCCAATCTCGCTTGATGCAAATTCTGATACATTTTCTTTAAAATCTATCTTTCTCCTTTTTTCTCTCCATTATAATTAAATGGTGATATCCTGTCCGGGTTTGTAATATGCAGGTCAGAAAAACGATGTTAAATCTTTTTACATTTTCTGCCAAGTACATTTTTGTATCTAAGCTAGATGTATTGTAAATGTATTTTCGTTAGACTCACTGGTTATTTATTGGTTGCTCAATCCAAGGAATAGTTATCAGAAGTGTTCTTTGGAGGAAACGCACTCATATGGAGAGAGGATTTGAAAACTACCCCTGCTACACCTAGATATAAAATATATAAAATTACGTAATAATATAAAAATAGAATGTGGTTACAAGAAAATAATTTGTGGAAAATTATTTTGTATTGAGTAAAAATTATAAATGAGCCTAAACCAATTTTTACCAAATTTACTATACATAGCAGTAAAGTAATAACTTTAGTTTTGTGCGGACCGTATTAAAGAAGTTAAATGTGTCCTCAATTTGGATAAAAATCAAAAATATATAGTATTGTAATCTATCCAAAATATATAAAATTAAGTATATTTAAAGTTACTTTTTCAAATTAATTTAAAAAAATAATCATTTGCGAATATATGGATTGTATTTTATACATTTTTTTTAATGAATGGTTGGTTCATAATAGAATTGAAAATAATAAGGTAAATTATCTACGTATATAGGTATCATATACAAACATTTTCTTATCTAATGAAGGTTTTTAACACGTTCGAAATTAGTGTTTTAAAGTGAATGAACTACATTTCAAACCCTCCATCGGCTTTCATTAAACGTTCCGAAATATAATATATTACTCTTGTTAAGTAAACCTTAGGTTATATTCTGTACGTTTACTTTACATTTACATTTCACATCTACAGTGTGAATGTTTTATATTCCAGACTGAACAGTTCACGGTGCTGTGGATTTTGTTTGCCTTGATTGTGCTGGGAAATTCTGCAGTGTTGATGGCGCTCCTGATGGGCAAAAGAAGAAAGTCACGCATGAATTTCTTCATCATGCATCTTGCGTTAGCTGGTGAGTTATTTAAAACCCTCTACATTCAGAAAACATTAATTATTTGTGAAGTTTTTGTTTATAAATCAGAACACCACTTTTTTACTGCATTTAGAATAATAAAATGAATAGTTTATTCGTCTGTCTGACTTGAGCGTTACACAATATCTAGAAAACGCAGAGGTTTGAAATTTAAATATTAGTAATCAGTGTACAGGAACATATACACCTTCAAGTCATAATTTAAAAATTTGGATTTAATTTTTTTAATTAATTAAAAAATGGGTTGGAAGAAATTAAATTAAGAGAGATATTTATTTTCTGTATGTTTAAAGAAAGGCGTTACTCGGTCTAACCACGCAATGAATTGTTTAGCAGCTCCGGAAAACGCTGGCTACTTCTACTAGTTTTAAATAAATAGTTGTGTAAACAAAATCTAAAATATTTATTATCACCACTTCAGGAAAATGCATACAATGATAATTAATCCTAATCCCTTAGCTTAATATTACTTAAGCGTATACCCTGAACGGGTACTAAGACGCGATACTAAATAGTAATAATAATATTTTTTAACACAATAAAAGTTATTTCTTTGTTTGAGGTCATCATTCAGCTTCAATAGTCGATTTCCTGGTCCCCTTCTCACTTTTACCTTCTACGTCAAAACTAAACAAATCATTTCTTATTATAGGCATCAATTAATATTTGTTTCATGCTATGACATTGTGTCATTTACAAAATATGTAATATGCAATGAGGGGGAGGGCTTATCAACTATTCCATGGATGTTATGTATAGCAAAGCATCTGTGTCATTGGTCAAATGTGGACCATGTAGGGGAGAACATATTACAGGTACAGTTTTAACAAGCTAGTAAAATTCTATGACATGCAGGGTTAGCCTGTCCATTAGATGAGCTTAGTCGGTCGCCTAGAATGCAGAGGTTCTAGTGGCGCATTCCAACAAAGAATATTATTCAAATTAAATAGGCTGATAACTAGCTCTAAATAAATAGCATCTAAATATTTTATCCAGTATGTTTATATTTTAGCACTGGATTCTACTACTAGTTCAGGATATACATGTGTACTAATTATGCTATTGAGTTAGGTTTAAGGAGGTTGTATTTGGAAAAAGTGTACCCACATTTTCCTAGAGTGAGCATATAAAATGATTTTAGAAAAACCCCTCTCAGTGAATTCCGGATCCGCTTCAGTGGACGCATGGTCTAAGGTGCTACTCTCGCAATAGACTAGACTGTTGATGACGGAGAGATCGTGGGTCGATCCCAGTCGGGTATATTGAAGGTGAACGGTCTTCCAATCTCTCTCCACGCAAATAAGTACACTTCTTCTAAATGCAACCTTCCTCATCCTTAAACCATTTACGTAATAGTACATAAGCGTACAACCCGAATGGGCTGTTAAACGCAGCACTAAAAAAACATACACCCAACCGTAATTTTAACACTGATCTCCCTGTCATTGGCAGTTTCATCGTAATAATAGAATTCAATGTGAATGAAATTTAATACAAAATATGAACTCATAAAAGACAAAAAGAACAATAGGTAAGATATAATTAATGATATAATAAGTAACAAATCTGAGATTGCTACTTATTATATCATTGTTTATATCATACCTATTGTTATTTTTGATTTTTAGATGTTCCAGTTTTTAATTAATTTTTTTATCAATTTTCACTCACACTGAATTATATTATTACGATTAAATAATGTTTCCTTATTAAAATTCATTATGTTTTTCAAAAATTGGCAGTTTAGTTTATTGCGAGAGTGACGACGCCTTAGACTTTTTTTCTAAGATTAATTAACATAATCATTTTATGGTTGTATGAATTTCGGTATGGCTTTGTCGGTGAATCACTTTTATTAGAAGCTTCCTAAAATATTAAAAGAAAAGTAAGTGATGAAGTGATAATATTTGTGCACACATTGAATAATATGGCTGGAAGGGGGATTTCACAACTTATATTAGGCCTTTTTATTATTATTATTATTTGGAATTCCACGATTTTAACTGATTCTCTCAGGTTGAAAAACGTTCAAAGAAAATACTTCACTGCGTTCGTTGATAAATTCTTTACTAACTAGATTTATTAGGCTTATGACAGAATTCGAAACCTCTTAAGCGTTCCAAACTCTCTTCTAACGTTGAATTTATTGTGATTCCCTTTGTGTTTTAATATTTTATATAACGAAATTTCTTGTAAATTTTCCCTTGATCATGTAGGTGTTCATATGCTTTCTCGGGTCTCACTTTGTACAAAATTATTTTCTCTCAACAACTCTTACAAGATGATCCCTATAGGCCTTTGTATTCACAGCGCCAATTCTATATTTGTCGAATTCGACTTTGATCTTACAAGAGAACCCAAACTCTGAGAGTTATTTAAGGGACTCCCTTATAACTAATTTATCCTCTAGAGGCTCTGCCTCGAATATTTAAATTTACATTTTTCTGTTTTATTTGTTTCTTATTGTTATTGCTATTTTAAATATTTCTGCTCTCACTACTATCACACTATTTTTAATTTTTTTTTCATCTAGCATTAATAATTATGTTCTATTTTAACTAATTTTAACTGATTTAACTAATCATCAGTAGGCCTATGTATCATAAATTAGCTATTATTGTTAATTTTATTATACATGCTTGAATGATACTTGTGTACTTTCCAGTGCTGGTATGGCATAGGTCTCACAATAATAATATAATAAATAATAAATGAAATTGAAAAAGAAAATGAAAATTATTACTCACTCATGGAGTGCGGCTTATTTAGATAATATAGAATACAACTGAGGCGCAAATTTTAGGACCAGTCTAGGATGTACAAAACCCTTGGGCTGGCTATGATGGTATGCTACTATTTTAGGATTTTAATAGAAAGAACATTTTAGAAAATACAAACTCTATTATCAGTAACTATAAATAAATGAAAAAAAAATATATATATATATTATTATTATTATTATTATTATTATTATTATTATTATTAGCACCGCGTCTTACTACCCGTTTGGGTTATACGCACTTACGCTAATGTGTAATGGTAGGGTGATTGTGAAATGAAATGAAGGACCTACAGTTTAACGTGGAATCCGAACCACGGTGGAGGTCTGGCATTCCTCACATTCACAAGATGTCTTGTCAGAGGTGTTATTTATTAGTGTTATTTTATATATGTTGACATTATCTATCAAAAGAGACGTATGAATAGCCTATCCCTTGATTTATTAACAAATTATGAATGTAGTTTTAATAAAGTTAGAACAGAATCCCAGAATCCCACTATAGTTATAGTCTATACATATGGTGTATTTTTTTTTATGTTGACTGAATATACATTCAAAACTAGATTACTTTAGGTAAGTTTCATGTAAATCCTACCTTCCTCAGCCCTGCCCCATTATTGTAGCTATGAAGATAGTCCGGACAGGATAGAAATATGTGTAGCACTCAGAATGATTTTTTTTTAGCCTTGCTCAAGGAGACCTCCTTCCCACAATAACTTTTTTCCGTTAATCCTTCTTACACATTCGAGTAGAGCTCAGTAGGAATGAAGATGGCAGTAGAAATTAATTTGCGTGGCACATGTATACAACGTCTTCTTCGCGGTATTTAAACCATTATTTCATCTGCGACTGGCAGTTACATCTCAGCGAACAAGTCTCGGAGAAAACGAGGTCGGTAGCTTAGAAAGCAGCAGATTTTCTTGCCCAGTGTGAGATCTTATGGCATGCAGCTGCTCTTTATGATTAAAGGGGTGATAAGACAGAACATGCAAGTTAAACGAAGAAAGATATGCTTCTTTGCCAGTTTGCTCCTTTGGTTTGCCGTTTTGAAGATACCTAAGCAGATTAACCAAATTATCAGTGATTTGTGTAAATAAATATATAAATAATTTGTTATACTCTCATACATGCAAATTGTTATAATCCTGAAATAAAAAAGGTAAATCTTGAGATGTTAAAGAAAATATATTTTTTAAGTAACTTGGCTGCCAAAAAAAGTTTTTCTTTTCAAAGTAGTTTCGAAAATGGCAAATATATATTGATTAAATTTCGCTCATTTATATAGGTCAAAGTACAAAAATAATAATTCACAGGTCACATGTATCCTTCTCTCACCTGAAAGGTAGCGAGTTCACCATGCATGTTTACACTATGGCGTAACATATTAGTATAGTTCATCAAGGTAAAAGGCGTGTACTATAAAATAGACATTTAAACTTCTTAGATATAATATATTTATTGATTTAGCTTTCTAAACTTTCTAGACTGTAAACTCTAACCATATATACGCTTATTACGTGTTAATTTAAGTTTTAATCATAATATTATTATTATTATTGTAGTTTAAAAATTTAGCTAAATACGAAACACTAACCTAACGCTTGAATCAACTAATAATCAATAGAAATCAATCACGTATAGAAAGCTATCCAACCGTATAGGGAATTGTCTATTGACTGCCCAGATTTTTAAATTCTAGGTTGTGTTTAATAAAGTGGGATTAATTTCCTACATTTATTGATGAATGGTAAATATTAGAAGGTAGCGTAAGCCTTTTTGTGTGGTTTTCCCCGTAAGCTCTTAATTAGCTTACTCTCCGATTCTATACTCCATTGATTGGAATATTTAATCGCTAAGGCATTGAGTCTAATTGTTTTTCTCATTTGACCTCACCCTTTTCATTAAATGATTTTGAAAGGCTGTGATATTTTTTTTTTTACTAAATAAATCAATTTATGCCTCGTCCAATAAAGAGTATAATTAATGAGTTAATTAATGTCGTCGTGTCCTTATCGTGGTTGGAAACATCAACGTTCTAGCAATGTTAAATTGTTTGCACTGTGTCTTACTTCCCAGCAGAACTATCTGCATATTAACAAAGCTAATGAGTAATGGTTTTTATAGCAAAAACTTTTTTTTGACAAATAAATTTAATATTTCTCCAGTAGAAACACATATCTTAATTTTATTCGTATGTTGATATCAACAGTTCTTGAATATCTGTCCTGAGAAACTTTTTAAATTAAAAGAAAATGTGTTGATTAAATTCCTTAACACACTTAAGAACTTTTGATGTGTAGAAAATTAAGCTATATGTTTCTACTGCAGAAATATTTGATTTATTTTGAGCAAATATGTTTTGCTAAAAAAAATGCAGAAACAGCGAGCTTTTCTCCTGTCCCCTACACATCCAACTTAACGGGGTTGCCAACTTAATATATTTAAAACATCCACGATGTGCGGGTTGCATCTCTTTTTTACACTGTAATAATAATGGATTGAATATCTATGCTATTATATTTGCTAATTACTGTTATAACCACATCTAAAAATCATGTTTTTTAAAATTGAAAAAAGAAACCTGGATACGGGAATTGAACCCGGAACCTTTGGTTTAGTGCACAAACGCTCTAATCACTGAGATATTCGGTAGTCCACACGTTTATCCCAAACTCTGCCTCAAAATATGAGTGAAGAATTATCTTGGACACGGGATGATTTCTGAATAGCTCTTTGGCCAGATCATTGGCCTACTAAACGAAAGGGCCCGGGTTCGAGTTTTGTGTCCAAATGTCATTTTTCCATTTAAAGAATACTTAAATAATATATAATTATTGTGTTTGGGCTAAGTTATTAGGACAGTCTATTCCTATACTGGATAGTACCAAATAACTTACGTTCCCCTTATTTTGTATGGGCGTTTTCTTGGAACTTAGCCTTTGAGATTAAAATAAGTGACTTGGCATACATTTGGAAGTAGTATAATCGATTTTTACCATAAACTTATTTAAGTTTCCTCAGAGAGTATTTTAGCAAAATTTACTTTAAGATTCTCACCGTCGAAAGGACAAAGTGATTAGAATAATGTCTAAGTACTCTAAGTAAAGAAAATACTTCCAATTTTTTTTTTATGTTTCATGATAATAGTGTTCAGCTCAATGGATGTAATAAATATATTTACTAATTGATAGCTTGGATAGCTTGTTGTATAGAATTATTTGAAGTATAAACTATGTATATCCGTATATTATGATTATATTGGCATCCACCAACAATATGATTACGTTTAACAAGAACCGTCTCGGATACAGGGTGTATAAGAATCGTTGGAACAATCCCATAGCCTGGAAATTGTTCATCGTTTCAGTTTGAGATTTTTGATTTGTCGCGTAAGTTAAAAGGGACCCATATCAGCATCTGATATATACCAACCCGCCTTGCAGAGAATATTTTGGATTGCCTATTTGCTACCGTGTCAGGAGCCTATTATTTATAATATATATATTTACCATTTAACTTTAGCAGAGTTTAGGATATACTCATCAAGGACTTCTTGTTTATGTGATAATATATTTTTTCGCAAATTATAGTAATAGTTCTTCTGATATTTTAGATACATTTATTTAAGCTATGTACTCTAACACTTTATATAAGATGAAAGCCTCTATATTTTCTGAGATAAAGGTTTATGGTTCCATTCCCGAAATAGCAAAAAAATTAGCATAGGTTAAATGAAGATTTCTCCTTTAAAAGTGTTGAATTAACTGCCAGATGTTGTGTTTGCTCTAGACTTAAGTTAATATGCAAGTCTTGTGCTTATATAATCATTCCGTTCAGTAAGTATACGTTGAATACCTCCAATAAAAAATATGCTTTGGCCAGCCATACCTGTCAAAATAACTAAATACCTACACAAAGCAGCTCAACCAAATGTATTACTATTTTATAATGTGCCTTGTAATATTTAAGAAATAATAAGACTTTAAAAATATAAGTATGTTAATATTGTTTTAACTCAAATAATATTGATTGAATGGTTGAAAGTTAATTGACCATTTTAATAAGAACTAGACAAAATTCTGACAAAAAATAAGTTGAAAACGATTTGCTGTTTGACAAATTTTAATAAAATTGAAATATGAAGTGTGGAATAAGAATTTTTTTTATCTAAAATACAATTACAAATTAAAATTTTTAAAAATAAGCATTGTAAGATGATATTAAAGTTTGACTAGTGGTTAGAAATAGAAAATATAGAAATATAATATATGCAAAGAAGTTGGAATAACTACTATATAAAGATTTATAAAATAAAAATATTACACCATTGGTATGCTTTGGTTGCTAAAACTCATCACCGAGGAATGTAAAGAACAATATTTACAAATTTGATTAAAAGAACATGTAAGCTATATGTTCATGAATCAATTAATAACTACAAAAGAAAATGAATGAACAAAGAACAATATAATAACAAAACAATTTTTTTATTAATTACAGTCAAATAGCAAAAAAGGAAATACAAACAAATCCTGAATCAATAATTTTGATTAAGAATATGTTTTCATAAATACTGGCATTAAAATGGTGGAGTTTAAAGTCTTATTATTTAAAATTAGTCCCATGCTCCTTGAAGATAAACACTGGTAAAAATAAGCAAATTAATTATTAACTCAACATATTTCAGTATATTAATGCCATCTTCAGTATTCTAAAAAACAAAAATTGTAACTTTATTATTGTAAAAAATATAGCATTAATATCATCAAGTGGTGTTAATAAACAAGATATAACTAATAAATTATCTAACGTAAATTTTACCCATATAAAAGGAGCTATATTTACAACTTTAATATCAATGACAGAATTTGGAGTTTAAAATGGCAATCCCACTTGATCTAATGGAAAATTAATGAGTGTATATATATATATATATATACATAAATAATAATATTATTATTATTATTAAGTACTAACTCCAATCAAAGTTTTTATACCATAATTATTCTGGTCTCTGACAAGGAATATTACTAGGTTTGTATCTTGAACAGATTTTTTCACTTGGGTTATGTAAATGGCTTAACTTAAATGATAGGGAGGGTAGTTTTTATAAACGCCATCTTGCTAAACATCCGGGCTATCATAATATTTACACTGAACCATGAATAAGGTATAATTTAGAAGAAATTCATTACCACTTGCGTGGAGAATAGTGAAAAAATACTTAGGAAAAATATTCAGTTCACACAAATCAAACTGGGATTAGAACCCTGATCTCTCCACTGTCGAAAAAACAAATCAGATGAGTCTGCCCTCTTTGTCCACGTGTTCGTTGGTCCTGTAAGGAGGGTAGTGTAGAAGAGGTTCACCCAAACTAGCATGGAAAGAAGATTAGTGAACCATAATGATGAATCAAAAGATTTTGAACAACCACAGATACCCGCATCGGTGGTCTAGTGGTCTAAAGTGTCACTATTATGTTGGATTATATTTCCGGTGATTGTAATATTGGGGCTAGAGTCCCGTTTTGGTGTTCTGTGGGTGGCTCTTCCTGAGTGTTTTCCCACCTCACCTTTATGAAAATGCGGGTACACTTCCTTTAAATATCTAATACTAAGACACACTATGAGGGAGGTAATCCTAACATAAATACACCTGCCCGTTATTATAATCCTGACCTCCAATTAAATGGCGACCTTGTGCGATGCAATTATATACATCGTATACCTCGTGACCAGTAGTGCAACTTTAAAAAAATCTAATACCGCTTTTACGTTAACTAAATTATTTCTATACCTCTTAATCTTTCTTTCTAATCCCTGACGTATATTCATGACTTTATTAAAACAACCACCTTTAGGGTACAAACAACTTTAATAGATACGTTCGTTATTTATTTTATGAATATTATATATTCATGGTAGGGAAAAGATTACATTATAGACAAAGACGAGTTATGGAGTCAATTCAAGATTGCCGGACCACGTACTGTACTGCACAATGTGGATGATAATTATAGGGAAGAGTACAGTCTGTTTCTTAAAGAACCATACCTAAATAACAAAATAAGGAACAAGATATTAAGTGCGAGAGAAGACCTTATGTATGCACTATTTTACTTATTTGAATTGTACAATTTTAGTACACCACTACCGGGATATCTGAGTAGGTATATTAATGGGATGCCGATCAGAAATTTACCAACATTTGTGTAGGGGATGAGAGTAAAAAACACTCAACTGGTATGTGAACCAAAACTACCCATTGGCGGTAAATTAGACCAGGCCTTAATAAAGTGTCCATGGATTCGGTGATTTTTACAATTTAATCAAACTTAAGACATTTTACTAGTTATTTGAGCACGTTTCATTCAGTGGGTTACATTTTTACATCTCTTTTTGTTAAAAAATAATTTTAAGCTTAATTTTAAAAAAAATCGACAATGCACATTAGTATGATAAAATACTGTTTATAAAATTGCATTGAAAGTTATCATCAAGGTTTTTAAAATAATAATACATTAACATTATTATTATTATTATTATTATTAATATTTTATTTCTCGCTACACCTCAAATAAGTGTACCGAACATTATAATTAAAGAATGGGTACGTCAAATAATGTTTTAAACAAATATGTAAATATTTTAAATAGAAAATCTGTTATGTGTATTTTTGTTTAATATTCTACTGTAATGCCGGGATATAATAACTTTAGGTACCTCCTTCGGGATTGTAATATGGAATCAACCGATTCGGTGGATGTATGGTCTAAGTTGCCACTCTCACATTAGACTAAACTGCTGATAACGAGGAGATTGTGGTTCAATCCCAGTCTGGTGTACTGAAACTAGTTTTCCTAAATGGTTTACCACTTTCTCTCTACACAAGTACAGGTACACTTCCTATAAATTCAACCTTCCTCACCCATAGCTCAATAGCATAATTAGTACATTAATGTACAACCTGAATGGTTAGTAAAATGCGGCGCTAAAGAATTATATTAATGAATTAATATATAATTTTATTTTAATCTTTTTCTTTTTTAAGTACATGCTTTGTCAACATTCCTTATTTTATTTTAAGTAACAGATGATATCAAGAAATTTTGAAAATGAACCTCTGGCATCTAAATGACAACTTTAAATCTAGTAAAACCAACACCTTATTTTTAAATATATGTCCAGGTTGAATAAAATATATTTTTGTCAACTTTTATTCCAATTTTAAGAGGAAAACACAAACATGACTACAGTCCAAAAGTTTTAAAAGAAAAAGCATTTTAGAAAATACTAACAGATTTTTCGCAGCCTACATTAATAATATATTATTATTTTGCAGGTGTTGGTAATACTTATCAAAAGTGAAATTTGAAGATCACATGACCAAATCCAGAATAAAGGAAACTAGATCTTGTAGCGCTTTTAGCTTCCAAATAAGGCTTTATGAAATATTTACTTAGTTTTCTATCTTAAAAGAGTTTAGACCCGTTTATAAAAACAAGTATTTATAGTCTTCAACTTAATGATTTGCTAATCTCCATATTCGTTAAAATGATATGATCAATGAACTTTCTTATTTGTTAGCTGTTTTATTTTTTCAAAATATTTTATTTTAGTACATCCGTCCGGGCTATCGATATAAGTACATTAAGGAATTAGAGATGAGAAAGATATAATATATAGAAAATATACTTGCATTTGGGTGGAGGGGGGTTGGTAACAATCGAAGAAAAATTGCCGTATTGGGATTGGAACCTCGATCTTCCCATCCCCAGTAAACCAGACTAGATGAGCTTGACATTTAGTTCACGTGTCAACCGATGACGGTTATATAATTGTTGATTTGGAAGAATAATTAAGGAGAAAGCTATGTAAAATGGTTTTGAGGCAAGTTATCTTGGAATAAAAATCTCAGCAACTGTAGCATTTTGTGTAATGTTTCTTACCTATATAATAAGGTTGAATATAAAAATTGACCTTTTAAAAGAGGCTAATGAGATTCATTTAAACAAAATATCGATAATATAACTCAAGAATTTTGAGTATTTGGCCTTAGTTTTGGTGATGATTTTACAATTCCCGTTTTTATTTTTAAAAGCAACGGATTTGTCCTATCCAAATATTATATTTCTAGGCATCAGGGTAGAGTGTTAAGTATAGTAGGATTGTGATAGAAAGGGCCGTCTCAGACAGTTACATCAAAATATGTGATCTTTAATCGTAATTTTGGCTAACTAGTACCAATATCTATAAACTATATTAAAAAGTTATTAATATTGAAATCAAAATATTTGTTTGTATTTTACCACCAGAACTTTACTATACCAAGCATACTGTTATTGGTGCCTTTAGTTTTTAAGTCTTATGCTTATATATTATATATGACATTATGTTTTAAACGATATGTTACTCACTAAAAATAGTATGATGATACTCATTTTAGGTCAAAATCTGTATCAAACCATGTATCTTATAGTAAATGTTCTTAAACCCCATTGCTCTAGTAATTATGTAACGTGAGGTTCAACCAAATATTTTTGCTGAAAAAATAACTTCATAAATTTTAAAAACGCCCATGCACATACAGTTTTATTTAATACATCACATTGATTGGCTTTGGGCTACGATTGTAAAGCTGATCGTAACAATGGCTTTCTTTCTCTGTAGATATGATGTGAGATATGCATAAAGGAAATTTAAATTATTATACTTTGCTGTCAGACATTTTAAAAGGGTTGTATAAAATAGGTATGGCTAAACATTTGTGAATATCTGTGTACAAGGAGAAGAATATTAACTATATATAGGCCTATAATTAAACATTTAGTTAATAACCAGAGGAGACACCCGTCTAGATACACGTGACCACCGTTGCGTGAAATTGATTTAATTAATTTTTTGATCGGTGGGAGAGCTGTATGCCCTCTAGGTAAAAACCATTCTCAGTACACTCGACCGAGATTCGAACCCATCTCTCAGTCGTCGACAATCCAGTATATTGCGTGAGTGGAGATCTAGGCCAAGTGACTACCTAATCGGGTTTCCTCTAAAGGGTTATTGTAGAGTGTTGCTTAACCGCAACGGTAGCTATGAGGGAAAAGGCGGCAGTCTCATCTAGCCTGGTCTACCGTCGACGGGAAAATTTGGGTTTGAATCTTAGCCAGGTGTCCTAAGGAGTAACATTTCCTGAACACTTTGCTACTCTCTTTCCATTTAAATGCGTGTACTTTTTAGATTTGCAAAAATCCATTCTACGCTCCTATGCCAGTCACTTTTCTTCTCCCAGGCATTTAGGTCCTAATGGTCAACCAAAATGTGTGGACTTTTGGAATTTTCAAGATGAAAAAAAAAGTAAGCTTTGCTTTCCAGTGTACATATTTAAACGGGAATAGGGTGACCTGGTGGTCTAGGGGTAAGGTTCTAGACTTCTGTGCTGAGGGTTCAGGGTTCAATCCTCAAGTCTCGGCACAGATTTATTTGATTGCCAAACCCTTCCTTCACCTCTGACAAGACGTGTATTAATCTCAACTTGTGAATGTGAGGAATACCAGGCTTCCACCATGGTTCGGATTCTTGGTTTAAACTATAGTTCCTCCATTTCATCTCACAACCACCATACCTATACACATTAAAATAAGTTCGTATAGCCCGAACGGGTAGTAAGACGTGGTTCTAATAGTAATAATAATAAAATAAATAGTTTATAGTTAATTCCAGTAAACACTAAACTCGAGTACTGTTTAAAGTCTTAGAGTCAATCTCTAACCTAAGTACAACATCATATTGGCAATATGTCAGCTACCTAGGCATTCCCGTTAATCAATTTTAATGGAGAGGTGGACTATCTCCCGATCTAGAACTTTGAAGGTAATGATAGTGGATGTGTTGCCAGTTGAGGTTAGCTTGTTACCGCTCTTAATATAAATGGACGCGTCGTCGGCTTCCTCTCATCCAATCAGCGGGTCACTCAGTTCATTGCATTATTTTTTTTAAACCCGATATCTTAGTTCAGTTGATAGCACGTCTGGTATACTGGGATATGACATAGTAGCTTCAAGTAAGGCATACCGGGGGGTATCTGGAAAAGTCGGGAAATGTTTTGAGACCAAGGAAAACAGGGCAATTAATTAAAAATAAGGGAATTAAAAAACATGGCTGAACAAAACTAATTCACTTGATCCCTAAATACTAAAACCAAACTGTATATATATATATATATATATATATAGGGTGTTTTCGTGAAGTTAGATCAAGCTTTTAGGGATAATGGATGAGGACAATAGAAGCAAAATGAGATAGAGGATGGTTGTCCGGAAATGATTAAGTCAAAAGCTATAGGAGGAAAATGAGGGGAAGCGGAATGGGAACACCCTGTATAGTTTTTAATGAACACATAGTTTAGCACCGACTAAGACAATGTCCATACCATGATAAGATGAACACATTTTAAAGGAGATGTCCGAAATGACGTCCCTCGGCATCGATGCATGCATGACACCGTGGCAGGAGGTTCTGTCATATCCTCTCTAAGATCACTGGCAACCCTCTGATGACATCACAACCAGCAGGTCTTCGTCAAGTAGCAATATATCGTAGACAAGACTTTTAAGATGATCTCACAGGGAAAAAAAATCAATTGGGGTGATATTTGGTGAACGCGCTAACCACACCACCAGTCTTATACAGGATGGTTCCATTCCGCTTCCCCACGTTTTTCAACTGTAGCATTTCACTGATGCATTTCTGGGATACTATCCCCTATCTCATTTTGATTCTATTTTCCCCCTACATTATCCTTCAAAGTTTGACTTATCACCACGAAAACACCCTATATATACATTCACACTTTATATTACACTATTACTTACTCTTATTTATATTATAATATTATTACTACTTATATATACTTTTATATAACTTTTATATATATAGTTCAAAATATAAGCAATTCCTTTTGTAAATATGCGAAAAACTAAATCACTCAATTTGGTTTTAGTATTATATTTGAAAGAAGGTACAGGTAAGGTGGATATGAACATATAAATTTACTAACACAATATGTATCTTACAATGAAAAGAAAAACACAGTTTACAATTTACATTTCCGCCATTGGACAAAAAAGTATTGGCTGCCTCTTGAAGAAAGTCCATCATTACCTCCCAATCCTCCGACCAAAGTTTCATTATATAGAAACTCGAAGAGAGGTTTTTATTAAAGAGAAATATTTTATATATATATTTAATATATATATATATATATTATATAAATATAAATAAATAGATATATAATATTTCTCGTAAATAAGTTTTTCTTCTAGATAAATATTATATATATTATAAATATTAATAAATATACATAATATTTATCTGTCTCTTTTAGAGCTCCTATAGAATGAAACTTTGGTCGGAGGATTGGGCGGTAATGAAGGACTTTCTTCAAGAGGCAGCCATTACCTCTTTGTCCAATGGAAGGAATGTAAAGTGTAAATTGTATTATTCTTTTCATTTATGAGACATATTGTGTTCATTACTTTCCTGTACCTTCTTTCAAATATAATACTAAAAACAAAGTGAGAGATTTAGTTTTTCGCACATTAACAAAACGTATTTCTTATAATTTGTACTCTATCTAAAGTCCATCTAACGATGGAGTGGTGGCAACTGACAGCTAGCAGAAGATTTTTATTGAAAAAAATTGGTCGAAAATCACTATTTTTTGCCCATTTAAATAATAATTATATTCTTAGAAAAACTATATTATCAATAAAAAGTGTTAGACTCATTTAATATTACCTCCCTAAGGATTGGTGTATAATTGTATAAAATAATATTTAAAGAACAAAAAATATGTTTTTCGTTTCATGGTTTTGGAAACAAAAAGGATTTTATAATACATAATGTAATAAATTAAAAAGTATCATATTTAATCTTGGATCTTCTTATAACTGTCAACCAAAATAATTTTTATCTATGATTTCGAGAAGTCTTATGAAATATTGGTTTTAAAAAAAAATGTATTTTGTAAACATATGCGCATCAACACAACAACAAATAGCTCATATAACGTCATAAACGGTCCTTATTTCATCTGGTCTAGACTGGTTCGCAATCTTAATTTATAAAGAGAAGGCAATCTCTTAGAACATATAGTTTGTAAACCATTTTTAATTGAAATACAGATGCCACTTCTACAAAAATTAAACATCCGAACGGTTATTTTCATTAGTTAGTATTTTATTATTGTAAAAGCGCATGAAAGAAATAGTTGAAAATCAATTATTTATTTTGAAATTTTGACTCAAAAAGTGACAGTACAACACATGGTCTTGTATATCATATGGTTTGTCGAATGGATACATAAGAGTATACTTAGTAACCGTTGATATGTGTCACCTGCACTCCTACCGTGGATGGGTGTATGAGTTATGATTGGACAGTGCTATTTTTTTATCACACTATATGATGTGCCACAAATAATTTTTAAATTATGTAATACTGGAAAAGGAACTTAATATGTCTATGTGTGATAGCTGCTATATTTTTTAATATTAAATATATCAAAATATAAATATGAAAGACCATCACTCATTGTAAAAATCTGGAAAAATTAAAGTGGGAAAATAGTGAGCAACAAAAAAAGAAAAACCCTGAAAACGTCAGGAGATTCTATAATATTAGTTTTGTAGCCACCCTGTAAGGATATAGGATCCCTGAGTAAATATTTAGAAAGTATATTTTGATTTCTTTTTGTCTTTATCTAGTTGTAAAGTTAATTTTATTCTGCTAATCTATACCATATTTCAAATATCAAAGGTTTAAAATTATTATATCTAGATCTATCTACTATTTAAGTTTTCGGTTAAACAAAGATAGGGTTAAAGTATTAATATGATTTTTATTAATATGATTAACACCACGGTCCATGCTTCGGTGACCGCATGTTCTAGGACATCACTCTCATGTTTGACTAGACTGCCAATATCTGGGAGATCGAAGTTCAAATCCTGGTCGGGTCTACTGGGGATGGTTTTCCAAAACTATTTTCCACTCCAGCTCCAGGAAAATGCGGGTACATTCCCTCTAAACCCTGCCTTTTTCATTCCTAACTCATTAGCGCCATGAGTAAATATGTGTATAGCCTGAGCAGGCGATAAGAATAAAGGAAGGACAATTGCAGCTGAAATTAAAGTTGAAAGGTTTTTTCGCCTCTTTTCCCACTACCTTCCTGGGCTTTATTGTAGTGGGGTAAGAATGAGTGGAGAATAATGCAGAGTAATTGTACTCACACTTGTGTGAATGTAGATTTGTAAACCATTTCATAATAACCATACTCAGTACATTTGGAGGTCGGGATTCAAACCTCAACCGCTACCAGCAATCTAGTCTATTGCAAACTTGACGTATTGAACCTGTGAATTTCAATATTTAAAAAGAAAACAGCACACTGAATAAGAACTATAATCTTAAAGGCACACCGTTAGTTTTTGTAATGAGAGAGTTTATCATACAAAAAAAAAAGTGTATTAAGATTGTGTTTCAATGTTCAAAAGTTAAAGTTCTCTCTCTTTTTTTTTTAAATGGCATTGTTTATGAATTTCAAAAGATGTAATTTTATTTCTCAACTTTTTTCTCGATTCGTGTTTTACTTTCCCCCAAACGTCTGTGGAACGAACACCTGCTGATTATTTGTGTCGCATCGGTGTGCTATGGTATACCAGTTAAAAGACTATTGTGACCACTGGGGTGGGAGAGGAAGGTTCTACAAAAACACTTTGGATGAAATTTGTAGGTTTGGG
>CABFVX010003862.1:0-31393 GCA_902151425.1 Timema shepardi | reverse complement strand
CAAATTATGGAAGGAATATGAATTGCAATTGTGTTTGTAATGTTAAACAATACTTAAATACATAATTTAGTAAAAATAGTTTGAATAAATTTTGAGAGAATCGATGTTATCTCTTTTTGCCTTTCAGTAAACTGCCCTTAATTTAGGGTTGTATATCTAACTCTAAAAACCCATAAGAGGACCTTGTGAAATCCCTAGATATTAAGTTTTTCCAGATTGACAAAATGGCTACGGTTCTAGTCCGAGATACAGACAGACAGACAAACAGGCGACATCACAAAAAAAAAAAACGCTTTTTCGATCTCAAGACGTTATGAAACGCCAACGTTTATTAAAATCTCGAGTTCAAGTTCAATTTATCTTTACGATCACAATACTTCTCTTTTCGAGTGATCGAGATCAAAAAAATTTGTGTCCTTATAAATAAAACTAGTAATTTTTATATGCGGGCACACACTGACTATTCAAAAAGGTTTCGGAGTAAAACATTTTTCGGTTTTATGTTAACTAAACAGGTTTTTACTTGATACCTTTTCCTACTCTCAAAGCAGATTTGTGAATACTTCAAAGCTGAAAATTTCACTTGGATTGTAAACAATGATTAATAATCTATTCCTTTTTTTTAAATCCTAAAATATAAATCCTACATACTTACTCCAGTGTCCATTCAAGGTAGTTTAATTTCAACCAATATAATGAAATAAACAATTCCATCTCAAATAAAAACCACAAGCAAAAACAGTTAAACACTTTTTATAATGTGATTCCAAATTTAGATAAAGGGATACTTGCGTGATAGACGGAAGGGAGGCGCATGCGCATAACGCATACACAAATGTTTTTACATAAAATAAGTGACAATGTTTCAGCGTTGAGCATGACAAAATCTATTACTATATTATACTTTAAAGGTTTATTATTTTCTCATAACATGACATATGCAACGAAACCTTAACATATTGTAAAAAGGGGACGAATAAACAACAACTTTTTGCTCCATATTGTTTTGATGAACCGGTGAGAGCATAGCCTCATACTTTTTCAAATAAGATTCACTAAAGTTTATTTTTATTTATTTTATAACATATTTAGCTTGCAGTTTTTATACACAAACTAAGTTGTTTTTCCATTCGTTTGGGTGCCTTGCATTTAATTACATTAATGCTGTAAGGATAATAAAGGTAAAATGCATAAGAAGTGTATAAGCATTTTCATACGGAGAGAGTGTGAAAACACAAAGTGTAGAAAAATCATCCTAAGTAAACAAGACAGTTGGCCTTTTGTCCATACACCTACCGATGTAAATCATAGTAAGTTTTTTTTAATAACACGTCTTACTACCCGTACTATGTACTAAATACGCTAATGGTTTTAGGGATAAGGAAGGCTATATTTAAAGGAAGTGTAGCCTAATTTGCATGGAGGGAGGGTGAAAAGCAATTTCGGAAAAAACTCATCACACCTGACTGAGAATAATTCGAACCCCGATCTCTCCATCATCGGCTGTCTAGTCCAACACGAGAACAGCGTGTTAGCCCATGTGGCCATTAAAGCAGGTCAAAATACCTTAACCCGAAGATAGTACGTTTATTCAACAAATCCTAAGGCCAGGGATTTGAATGATTAAAATGAATAAAATCATATGCAAATATATTTTAAGAAACTATTTATAAAGGATCATCCTAAATGGAAGTAAGGTTAGCTGGCTATGTGGTAATTTACCCTTATTATTCAAGCACGGGCTATACAGTAATAAAAGTCGAGATAAATATAGGTTTATCCGTCACGATGAGCGTCCAATTTTAGCCCAAATATTCTCTTGGATACCCCTGGGCACCGAGAACTAGATAATTGGCTGCGCGCGCTTCATTGTTCCTAAATATCTTAATTAATTGCGGGACCATATTGTCCCGCTATCGCAACCACTTCATCGCACACGTCCTAACTCTTAGGGGGGTATGAGGAGGTGGGGGAGTCTAAGTGGCTGAAGGACTTTGTGTAGCGAGAGATGGATGAGTCCAATAAAAACAATTGCTGTCACAGATTTTCATTGGGTTATTTATTATCTGAGAAATGACGAGTGAATTGTTCTGGTACCAAGGAGATGTATTTGTTAATACGGTGGCCTATCTAGGGTGTTGGTGTCGAAAGAATTAGTATCGATACTGTACTAATTTAAAGTATCGGAAGAAAAATATTGATACCGTACTAGTATCGAAATAAAAGTATCGATAACAGTAAGTATCTGTATCGAAAGTTTAATCTGGAAAATGTTTGTTTTTATCAAGTAATAATTTAATTTTTTGTAGAGTAGTAAGAATTATTGTAGTTTCATATTTATTTAAACACCAAAAAGTATAATGATTTAACCATATTATACTATATCCAGGTCTATCACTTCTATGTTATGTGTTGGAACTTGAAAGGTATGATAGATACTATTATACTATTATATAATAGGTATTATAAAAGGTTTTACCATACCAGCTTTCAAAATTTATATGAAAATTTATATTATGGAATGTTATTTAATAGCGAAATATGAATATTAACTTATTTTTTCAATCTATTTTATAACTTTCTATACCTATAGTAAATATTTAATCCAAGCATGAGGGAACATAGAATGCAAGTTGTTTCTTTCGATACCGATCCGATACCGGAGTGTGAGTACTAACATCCGTAAGACTATCGGAAAAAGTACCGAGTAAAATAAATACTAGTATCGAATGGAAAATATCGATTTTAGTAAAAGTATCGATTCTTTTTTCACACCCTTAGGCCTATCCTGGGCGTGTATCGGAAATGCCAAGATGCACGCACTAATAAAATAGGATATATTTTAATTATTATGATGTAAAAATAATTAGTTACTATAATTTTATTAATTTCGAATCCTCATCATAGGGCACGTGGATTTAGGTCAAACTCGTTCAACCTTGTTTGATGGATATGTCGAGGTTCAAATTATGGTTGAAAATACTGAGGATAGTATTTCCTAAATGATTTGCTTACTCTTCTTTTGCGCAAATAAAGACACATCTACTGTAAACTATGTATTCCAAACATCTACCTCGTATCCCTAAATAAAAGGCATATAGCATGTACATATAACTAGACGTGGTGAAAAAAAATGAAATTATGATAATATTTTGGAAGTTCATGAAGATTGAATGAATAATATATTTTTATTTCAAAGTAGATGAATTGTACATTTATTATTGACTACAATTAAAATAAGCACAATTTATGTTAACTAATTTTTTTATAATATTCATATACCAATTCAAATACAAAATGAATATTTAAGCTACATTTTAATTATGGTTATTATCAATACAATATAATAAAATTTTGGAAAAACACAACCACCAGAATGTATGGTAGTTAGCGAAAAGAAACCAAACAAATTTAGAAAGATACACTTTCGACCCTTGTCGGAAATCTATCATGAAATCTTTAAATCGTTAGATACACTTTCTACTGGCTGGGCTAGGTTGTACAATTTATAAATTTGTTTGTATTATTGTGGTCCAAATTTGGCCTTAAATATTGAAATAAATTCAGAATTTAAGCATAAAGTGGTGCTGAAAACTTCACATACATTAATTTCTTAACTCATCCAGATTTATTTCCTACTTTTCCAAAGTGTGGTTTTTTATAGCGATAGTTTTCCCATAGTCGCCCTTAAATCAATCTTTTGACCTCGTGATAGTATTGAACCCAGGACACGTTGATGGGGTGAGAGATAAAAAGAAATAAAAGCTTGCATGGTGAAGACATAACACTCGAATCAAAAGCGACATCATATTATTGAATGATACAGCGGATGATTCATGATCTAAAACGAGAGAGAAAGATTAGATGGTCCATGAATCCTGAGTCGATCCATCACCCTTCACCTTATAGAAGCAAAATGTTCTCCCGATAGAGGCGATGAAAACTTTTCATACTTCTGATGAAGTCAAAAACCTCCCCTCTTCTTTCATCCCCAACCATACCCCTTCCTAACCGTGCCAGACGACTCAGTGTCGGCGAACTGCCAAAACAATATATGATTACATTCGCGTTTGCAAAGCGAGTAATACTTCTTCTTTTTTTTTTGGCAGAGTTGCTACATATTATCATGTTCGCACTCATTATTTAAAGTTGAATAAACTGGTGATGGATGGTATTGGAAAGAGAACGTCTGGTTTGCCAAGGATTTGGAACCAAATCAATTAGATCGAACCCGCACCGATGGGCATCGCGATAAATCACATGCAGTAAGTAAACCATTCCCGTTTCACCCATCATTCATTCGAATCCTGACCTCCCCATCCACGGTGATCTTGTGTGAGTCTAACGCTTTAAATATCATGTCCACAATTTCCTTGTACACCCTCAGAGGCGCTTCTAAAAGGTGTATGTAATTTAAAGAAAATTAACATTTATGAAAATTTGAAGTTATATCAAAAGAGTTGATTTGAAACTGTGCAAGTGTTTGAATACAAATTGCAAGTCCTTTAAATTTTCCAAAAGATTAAAAAAAGACTATGACACTAGCTAAGGTAAATAGATTTGAGTTTTATATGAATATATAAAAATGACGATCGGAAAGGTATTTGAATTCTGGCCTTTCAACTTAAGGCTTTGGCCCTTCTATTATATCCCTGTCTGGGTCTCAATTTTCTATTACAAAAATAATCTATGAAACTGTCATCTGATTTAAGATTCTTCAAAAAGAGACAGAAGTGGCCTATATTTTAACTTTAACCTTTGATCCAAAAGAAGTCAACAAACGACTGTTTGTAATTGATCGCAAAGTGACCCCTCACCCTTACCCCCAACCCATTATTCCACGAAGAAGCTGCTTGCTGGGACATGGTCCCAAGTTCTTTTGCTAGTAGTGTCCGATGCGTTCTGAGAAATTTTTTTCGTTCAAGTGAATGCCCGCTGCATCATTGCTCCCCAGGCGGCTTTATTGTGGCAGGCTCCATAGTCTCCAGTCAATACATTACGTTGACTGGAGCGAAACCTTGGAGGAAGAAGGGTCTAACTGGCACCGGCATGGCAAGAGTTGGGTCAGTTTGGTCTGTTCCCTGGTTTACCAGTGACGGACATACAGGGGCTCGAATCTTGACTGGTATTTAAAATGTTTTCCCACACGCAATTCGCGCAAATTTGGATACATTTCCTCATCTTTAGCCGTTATTTAAATATGTGGTTAGACTGGACGGGTAGTAAGACGTGGTGCACATACATCTTTAACAAACCTAACCGAATCAAATCAAATCTAGATTTATTGTTATTTTAAACCCCTCAAACAAACAAAAATTATTTGAAAGACATCAAAAAGTGAGTTATTTTAGTTCACACTTGAACTAGTTGTTAATATACTAGACCCATTTCACCCTGCCCTCCGTGGTAGAGTGGTCTATGACGCAAGTCTTACAGGCTATAGACATGACTACCAGTAATGGTGTAGGTCAAGATTTTAGTCTCACCTTTTTTTTAAAGGATATTACCTACCTGTGACGTCACGGCAAGACAATATAGAATTTTCCATGTTAGTTAGTTCGCGTTCTATTCGGTAAGTTTTAAGGTCGCAATGTAGAGGACACGTTTAAAGGTCAGTATTTTTGCAGGTTTTATACTATAATATTTTCTTGAACAAAATAAATAAAATTTATTTCAGTAGAAAACATAGTTTAATTTTACTCACATAGTGATATCAACACTTGTATATCTGTCACGAGCATAGATGGCACACTTTTAAATGAAGAGAAAAAAAAATTAAATATCAGGACAACTTTGACAGATATCCAATAACTGTTGATGTCAATATGTGAATTAAATTAAATTCTACGTCTCTACTAAAGGAACATTTTATTTATTTTGACCAAGAAAATTTTATTTAAAAACTGCAAAAACATTGATATTTTCTTCAATCCCTTTCCTACCCTACACTAAAGATATAATTTTGAAGAATTTTTTTTCATAACTCTAAAGATAGTCTTACATTGTCATCAAATTACTTTTTTCAGATTTGAAATGTTTTTTTGAGAAAAGTATTTTTTCAAATCATCTACAACTTCTTAATATATTTTGTTTGTTCACTTACAAGTCCAGTAGGAATCTTCATGCCAAGATAAAGCTTTAAAAAGTCCGTGGAAACATATGTTTATATAGAATATGAAACAAGGAAAAAGTCAATTGAAAATTTAAGTCTATACTGTTGAGCCGCAAATAGCAGAATGAGCGTGTATGCTCATCAGTGAAAGAGGGGAAGTGTTATCAGCGCATAAACAAGAGGCCTCGCTAGGTCAAATATTCACTTTCTTCTATTTCGTACATGAACGTCTAGATGTGATAGTGCTTAACGTGCTAAGGTGTATCAAGTTTTGGGTTAGCTTAGTAGTCAGACTGAATACGCCTGAGGTGGGGGCTCTGTACTAAATACTTGCTTTGCTCTTTGTCGGCTCCACCCTCAAACCCCCGGTGAGTTTTATTTGCAAGTGGATGTAAACTAATGTAATTCCAGAACCGTTTTTTGATAGGTCTTACTGTTTAGCCACAAGAGACCTCTAAAGAAAGGTCCTCACCGACTTTTAAAGTTTCTCCCCTATTTTACATTTTTTTTCGGAGGTTATGAATTAAATTTTTTAACTTGTTTTAATATTTCCATCGGTTACAGGCTAGAAGCTATAAGTTTGCCAAATTTAAAGTTTCTAGTTCATCTGGAAGTGGGTAAACATTAATCTCGTTGAGTGAGTCAGCCATGTGACTTTATAGTATTATAATAAGATGACACTTATTTAAACTTGAGTGGAATGGGGCAGTTTCGCATATAAACTCGGCCTATTCCAATTTGGTCTTGATAAATGTATTGTATTTAGTAGCACCGCACTTGGGGCATACTAAGTCTTACCATAAAACTAGCCCTATGATGGAACTCGTTTCGCAAAATAGTTTCGAATTCATAAACTAGGCGTCCACCTCGGTAGCCACATAGTCTAACGCAATACTCTAGTAGTAGACTAGACTGCTGACGACGAGAATATCGAAGTTCGAATTGTTGTCGGATGTGCGGACGTTGTTTTTCAAATAGGGGTTTTCTACTATCCCTTCTCGCAAATGCATGTACATTAGCCCTAAATATAACTTTTCTAATCCCTAAAACCACTAGTATTATTAGTACGCAAGTGTATAACCCACATGGGTAGTAGGTTGTGGTGCTAAAAAAAGAAATACGTCATTAAATTACACATTATTATACATACCATAAATAATGACGAATAAAATTAGTTTCCGCCAATACTGGGTAATATAGTTTGAGTTAACAAAACTGTTGTGTTACATTCACATTAAATTAAACATAACTAGCTGACCTTCTAGTATTTTGATGTTACTACACTGTATGTTACAAAATGTTCCATCAGGGAGTTAGAAATGAGTTTCACTCTAATTTGTTAAGGAGAGAGAGAATCGTACAAATGTTGTCGAACTAAGTACCATTGATGGCTGAACATTGACTAAAGTTTCAAAACTAAACTTCTAGAAAACTGTGATTTCTTCTCTATTTAGAGTTTTTTTTTTTTGTAGAATTGGTTAACTAGAAAACGATACGTTCCCTTGGTCTGTGGAGTGCCCTAATAAAGTTTGTTTTATTTTTGCGATAATGTTTTATCCATTTTAAAGACAAAATTTCATTACAAACATGCCTTAAGTATTCTTCTAAATTTGTACACATTAACTAAACAACTCCCGTTAAATCAAGTTCAAAACATTTAAGATAGAAGTTTTAAGAAAAAAAATTGAATGCGCCTTTTTTAGATTTCATAATGAATACATTAAGGTAAGTTTTAAGTGTATTTTGTTGTTTTCAACTAGTATAATAACACATTCCAGACCATACGCATTTATTTACTACGCTAATTAAATAGGGATGTGACTAAAAGTTAGAATGTTAAGGGAATTTTAGCTACATTTGAGTGGAAGGAAAGTGAAAAAACCATTTTGGAAAAATCATTCTCACAATATTAAAACCCAGATCTCTACTCCTTACCGTAAATCGAGTACAAGACAAAATTTACACGTTAGACCATGCGACTATAGAAGCAGGTCATATAAAGATAAATCTATTGTTATTGCTGTCATTAAGTAAGGGAATGCAAGAAAGTGTACAGCTTATAAAGTTTTTATAGCAAAATTTTTCTTTTTATTAAAGAAATCAACTATTTCTTCAGTGCAAATATAGGGTTTAATTTTATTCAGCTGGTGATATCAATATTTCTTAAATATCTGTTAAATGTGTTTTGGAATGTAATCTCTTTTTCTCTTCATTTGAAATGTGTCTCATCTAATACCACTATAATCCTGACAGATATTCAACAATTACTTATGTCACCATGTGAAGTAAATTATTTTCCATATTTCTATTGGAACAATATCTGATTTATTTTGACCAGAAAAATGTTTTTCCATAAAAACTGCAAAAACATGGGCCTTTCCTAAGGTCCTCTACACTCCAACCTTAATTATTTTTACAATTTTTTAGTCAACTAACATTTGATGTGCGCATACAAAGTTAATAATAATATTTAGCACCGCGTCTTACTACCCGTTTGGGTTATACGCTTTAAGTACTAATTACTATAATGTATTAGGAATTGGGAAGGTTGAACTAGAGGAAGTGAACCCGCATTTGAGTGGAGGGAGAGTGGTAAACCATTTAGGAAATCCACCTCCAGTTCACCCGACCGAGATTCGAAACTCGATCTCCCCGTCTTTTGCAGTCGTACTCAACACGACAAGCGCGTTAGCCAACTATGCCACCGAGGCGGGTCGCAGACAAAGTTGTCAGTCTCGTCTCGTCTCGTCTCATCTGCTGGTGAGATTAGGTTTCGAATCTCAGCCGAGAGTCGTGAGGTGTTTTCCCCCATATGTTTCCCCATTTTACCTTCAAACCAATTTGACTTGGCTTCCTCTAAATTTTTGCTTCCTCCCGCCTATCCCGTTATCTTAAATATGCAAATATTCCGAAAAGGTAGTAAAATGTGGTGTGGACCGATATTTGCGTAGTCATATTTATGAAAAATTTTCAGATATTCTGATGAAATAGCTTTAAACTATGGAATAATAAAATGCAATTCAAATTACTTTTTTTTTAAAAAAAGCTGTGATTACTTCAAAATTTAACTAACCTTGCAGGCCTTCAATTATAAATCATCACAATTTGCTCATACTGTGAAATAATTGTAATCATGAAAATGTTCTATCTCAAGTTTTAACAGCACTTTTAACTCAAAAAAGGAGTTACTAAAATCCTAACTTTTGCCATTTATGTCTGTATGCCCCTTTGTTTGTACCTGGGACTGTAGTCAAAATTAAAACTTCATGTTTAGACGTGATATAGTCATACCTCGAGGTAAAACTGAGGTTTTGATTCTATCACTAAGATTAAGGGTAGTTGATTAGTGACTGCTTTTTGAAAACTCTAATCTTTTCTAGTGTGATTTCAACGAGTTTGTTCATAGTTTATATTTTTGACAATTGTTTTACAATATTAATAACACTCTATGTGTGTTTTTCATATAAAAATAGATTTAGCACTAGTTAAATGATTACTTTTTTTTTTATAAAATTTGAAATATTTTTAAATTTCTCTAAGAAATTTGTTCAAAATCGGTATCTAAGGAGTACTTTGATCATAAATATGAATATTTGCTTGTTTTTTAAAAATGTATCATTTAATGGTAATTTACCAATAAACGATTATTGAGAATATCTTTACCTAGTATAAGAGACATAATGATAAAGTAAATTTTGAATTTAATACAAATGGACATTTGCAGCACCATTTAGAAAACACAAAAATATTTTTTGTGGCCATCATGGATAACCTTTTACTATTATCTCAGTGATAATGTATAGATATTCATAATATCTATCAAACATGATAGCTGCAGATCACATGAATTTATGTATGAATACGTAAAAGTAGAATAAGTAGTTTTTTGTAGCTGTTGATATGTCCAATATGATATTTGAATGATTGTGTGCACAAAATTTATTTTTTAAGAACGTGTAAGAGAAATAGGCCCACAATGAGGATAACAAAAAATATCCTAACAGTGTAGTGTTTTATTTTTGCATAAAAATTTACTTTTTGATGTAATTCTTTAGTGAAAAAGTATCAGGCATAAAAATTCATATAATTTTTTTCAAAGAAATATGTAAGATTTTTTTTTTTCTTTCAAAATGCCAGAGATTACTGGAAAGAAGCACGAAAAGACTGCAGTCTTATCAGCGTCTACGTCAAATAATTGGTTTATAAGGTCAGGCGACTCGTGTATAGCCCTGGGCTCGTTGTTTTTCCTCCTACTAGTCTCGCCGTTACTCTGAAGAGTGATTCCAACGGCAGTAAACGTCGTCTGGACCATTTAGAAGGTCTTCTTCACCTCACTACAGAGTAAGAAAGTCCTACTGAGAAAGAGAAGAAAGATGTTGCCGCCGGATTTCAAACTGCTGCAACTTTTGGTTTACCCCTTCCCCCTACATCTTTTGCTGTGCTAACTAATGGGCCGTTTAAACTATGCGGCCTGGTCAGACCTGATAGTTCTTTCCTCAGTGTTATAACGACTCATGTTAAATAGTATTTAAGCTATGTAGAGCTCATATTTATATGATGATAAATACTTCAGGTGTTTGAAAACAAGGTACTTAGGAAGATATTTATATGGTTCAAAAAGTGAATAAGATACTGGGGAGTGGATGAGGTTGCATAAGGATGAGTTACATACCCTTTACTCATCGCAAGAAATTGTTAGGATAGTCAAGTCTTTTAGATTAACGTGGGAAGGACATGCAGTGCGAATGGGAGGATCTAGAACCAAGCTCAGGTACTGTAGAATAGACCAGAAAGAGATAGAACGTAAATTGGTTGACTGTATAGAACTATCTCAAAATAGAGATAGGTGGTGTTCTTTTTTTTAAGTATGGAAATGAAATATCTAGTTCCTAACGCCAGAGAGCACGTAAATAAAGCTCTTATTTTAAAATAGGGTTTCTGCCATTAAACACAAGAAAGGGTATTTTCAACGATACCTCACGTCTAGTGGACTCCAGATCATTCAAAATCCATCCCTTATAGCACTACGGGAAAAACTAAGGACTAGTACGTAACCTGTAGCTAAATATGTGTATATATATACACAATGTTTATCACTGTGTCTTACTAACTGTTCAGGTTATCTGCACATATAATAATTATTCTTTTGGGGTAAGGATGAGAACGAAAGCATTTTAGAGGTAATCTTAGCCTTATTTGCGTGGAAAGAGACTGATAAACCATTTATGAAAGTCACCTTTAGTACACTCGACCAGGATTTGAGCCACTATATCCCTTTCTCGGGCAGTCTTAGTCTATTTCAATAATGACGCCTTATATCATTCTTCTCCCGAAGCGGGTTAGCTGAATAGTTAGTGTGTTTGATCGAAAGTCCAGAGCCAAGTGGTTTCAGCGTTTAAGCACAATTCTAGACCCAAGTGGTTTGAGCGTTTAAGCACAATTCTAGAGCCAAGTGGTTTCAGCGTTTAAACACAAGTTTAGAGCCAAGTGGTTTCAGCGTTTACGCACAAGTCTAGAGCCAAGTGGCTTCAGCATTTAAACACAAGTCTAGAGCCAAGTGGTTTCAGCGTTTACGCACAAGTCTAGAGCCAAGTGGTTTCAGCGTTTAAGCACAAGTCTAGATACAAATGATTTGAGCGTTTAAGCACAAGTCTAGATACAAATGGTTTGAGCGTTCAAGCACACGTCTAGAGCCAAGTGGTTTGAGCCCAATTCCGGGGTTAAACTTTGGAGCTTTAAGTTCAAGTCTTGGGTCAAATGGTTTTAGCATTTGATCACAAGTCCGAGGTCAAATATTTAGAGCTATCATCTCAAGTCTAAGGCCAAGTGGTTAGAGCATTTGACCACGAGTTACAGTATTTGAGCAGAAGTCTGGAGCCAAATTGTTTGATTATTTGAGCACAAGCCTAGGGTCAAATAAGTGGTTAGAGCGTTTATTCTAGGATCAAATAGTTAAAGCGTTTGAGCACGAGTATAGTGCCAATTGGTTATAGCATTAGATCATAATTATATCAGGACCCTTTATTAAGCTACAGATGGTGTTGATGGCGATTTTTAGTCAAAATGCCGGTGATTTCCCTACTATACAATCAGTAAATATCTATAATTTGAGATTGGGTGTGTAATATAAGGCGTACTATCCTAGTTGAAGTTAACTTGTAGATCATAGGTTAATATATTATGTATCTATAAAGTGCACAATAAGTCCCCCACTCAAAATAAAATAAAGCTTAGCACATTATCTAGATTAATATAATATATGGTCAACGAATCTTCCAGTATAACAAATAAGTCATGTTGGTTTGCTTGAATAAGACCTCGGGGGATTATTTATAGAGCTAAATCTTTGACCTCTCCGGTTTTCAAACCCTTATGTTTCAAAGGGAGTTGTTCATTGTCTGAAACTTAATTTATTATATTGCCGCAACCATCGAAAACTCTAGAAAATTTTAGTTTACCCACACCAGCGGACAAATAGTATTAGAGTGTCAGACTTGGAATAGACTGTATTGCTTGTGATGAAGGAAAGGTTGGGGTTGATGCCCATTTGGAGGTATTGAGGTGAGTTTTTATAAATTGTTTTCCTTCTCGCCCTCCATGCTAATGTAGATGCAATAGCCTGTAAACTCTACCTTCCTCATCTCTACCCTATTATTGTAAACTTGTAGATGGTTCTGGTAGGAAGTAAGGCGTGGGGCGCGGAAATTAACGATACCATTTGATCGAAGGGCTCTCTGCAAATTTGATATTTCTTCCCGTATTTACTTTTTAAATCACGTGTCGTGTCAGGCCGACTCATGAAAACCTACCTACAGACATTAGGGCTTTTATGCCAGGCCATCATGATTATCTCTGCGGTTAGCTCCTTGATGGGTGGCGTGAGGTTAGTTTCATGCGGGAAGGGCTAAGGGAATGGACTTCTCTCTCAAAGTCCTTACGTGGTAGCGCATCCAAAAATATAAATTATTAACCACTCTGATCTGATATTTTACACCAGTTTTGTTAGTGTTTCCCGCATATTTTGTATGTGATTAGGGCAAAAGAGGGAACGCAGTTAAATTAGGAGGTCGAGATGAGAGCAAGTATTGTGATGGTGAAAATTTTTGACTTCGAGATTATGATGAATATTTACGTTTAATGTGCTCCCGACCTCTAAAATATGGATTTTTAATTCTGTCTGTCCTCAGGTCTGTCTTTCTGGTCACACCAGTTTGTATTTTTGTCTCAGGGCCTAGATCCAAAATGGCTTGATTGAATTGGTTAAAACTTTGTTTTCTTAATTAACATGAGCGTATTTTAAAAATAATTTATTTTGGAAAACTTAGAGGGTAAAAGAATATTTATTAGTTTTGTTTAAAAATTATATCTCAAGAGTATTTTCTGTACGTAGTTTACAAGGTGATTTTTCGCTAAGAAAACTTATTTGAGGAAAGTTTACTAAAAAAACTACTTTTGAAAATGTTGTTGTTATGTGAAAGATAACATGCTTGTATCGTACTATTTATTTTATTTGCGAAATATCCACTTCAATGTCCGCATGGTTTAAGGAGCTACTCTCGCAATAGACAAGACTTCTGATGACGGATGGATTGTGGTTCGATTCCAGTTTGGTGTGTTGAGGGTGTTTTAGCGAATGGCATGGAAGGAATCTAATGCTTGTGCAATAAACCAAGACAATGGTCTAGGGTTTGATTCTCTAGCCTAGGTATAATTTTTCAAATTTACGAATATGATAACTGACGTGGCTGCATTCTTAACCTAAAGACGATTTAGATATTTCAAGTAAAAATAACGTTTATCTCATGTGTTAGGATACAAAGGCGTAGTATATTAATTGACAAATAGATTTTGGAATAAATATCGTCTAGGAATTGTTTAATGTACCATTATATTATGGTTCTGTATCTCAACTTTGTCTTTGCTCAGTTAAAGTAACAGTCTTTGTAGAGACATTTCAAAATACTGACGTCATCTGTCAAGTGAAAAACAAGGGACAATAGCGCTATGCATCATGCCGTCTACCAACACTTTGTTTGCCAGTTTTGGAAGGTTGTCTTCACTCGGTTGCTATGGAATAAAAAGTAGAAGAAATAAAAATAATTTTAATACGATTATGACTTTGGCTCATGTAATCTTCACCTCACGGAGCTTAAGAGTACAAATGTTCAACCCTATCCAGGGTCAAAAATAATTCAGTATTTGTGAGAGAGCTCACTTGACTAACCAAATATTTCTATTCAAGTCATTAAAAGTTTTGTGTATAAAGTTACAGTCCGATTCGTATGGAAAGGAACTGTTTTTACTGTCACGAAAGCTACTTAGCCAGCATTCGTGTATTTAACTTTTATATAAGGTAATGTGATATTTAGCCGTCACTTTTAATAAATAATAACATTGTCCATACTTGAAAAAAAGTAAAATGGTAACAATGTTAACCACAAAAAAAGGGTATTTAAAAAAAGTTACTTTATATCAGAATTATACTATAATGATACTATTCTTGGTAAGAAAAAATTATTGAATATATTGTGTGTTATCACAAACGTTTGTTTATGAAAATACATTAATAATAAACTAAATTTGAAAAAAACATAAGCTTTGGGGGTGAATATACCTATGTTGGTTTCTTTACCGTTATCTGTCCTGAAAGAAATAATGTTGTATGCAAATGTGTTTTATTGTGTACAGTTGCGTTAAAAAAAAGTTGTGGTTGACCATAAAATGGTATTTCAGTTAGCCAGTCTAACTTCATTAACGGCAACGTACAGTAATTGCCACACTGTGGAAGAGATATTATAACCGCCTGCCATGTTGTTATCGCAGTGTTCACACTAGTCATTCACCTTTTAAAATATGTGAACGTCTGCATAGTGTTTTACCAACACTTAATCACTAAATTTTATCATCAAGTACAGTCACTATCGCAAAAATCGGTTAGCTTGGTTGGACTTAATCTTAAAATAAAACCACATATTTTAATTGTTGCTGAAATAAAGGCAATAAATATACGTTCAATGAGCTCTAATACATAGTTAAATCTTTATTGGAAGGACCATTTAGAGAATAAAAATATTATTTGTTGCCAAAATTGATATGATTTTATTATTATATATATGTATTTTTTTTTCTAGCATCGCATCTGACTACCCGTTCAGGTTATACGCTTATGTACTAGTTACGTTAATGATTTTAAGGATTAGAAAGGATATATTTAGAGGAAGCGTACCTGCATTTGAGTGGAAAGAAGTGGAAAACAATTTTGGAAAAATTCCTCTCAGTACACCCGACCGAGATTTGAACCCTGATCTTCCGGTAATCAGCAGTCTAGTATACTGTGAGAGTAGCACGTTAAACCATGTGGCCAGCGAAGCAGGTTCATTTTATAGTTACCATTTTATAATATTAATTATATTATATATCAAAAGTAACAGGTGTATATAACATTAACTGGCGTATGAATATGTTAAAGTTAATCTAGTACATTTTCTAGCTGTCCACGAAATTTGTACTGTAGGCTTGACATTGACAATATATTTGGATGCATATTTTTTTCACTTGTATGGGTTGTACGCTAATGTGATAAGGATGAATAGGAAATAGGTAGAAAATAATGTAACCTCTTTTGCGTGCAAGAAGAGTTATAAATAATTTAGGAAAATAAAATCTTTGTACATTCAGACAGGTTTCGATATCTCAGTTCCTCAACACCAGCGAGCCAAACTAAATGAGATACATATTCCAGCCACGTGCACGAGCAGCGCGGTTAATCGGCATTTCACGAAGTTATTATTTGGAATGGCTACGCCTAGTTTTGGTATTAACACTATTTAGTTGTTTAAACTTCGCCGCATTTTAGTACTCGTTTGAACTGTACATTAATAACTAATGGGATGGGTATCAGGAAGGTAGAATATCTTAGGAAATGTACCCACATTTTCATGAAAGAAGAAAGGGCGGAGAAACACGTACCGGGATTCTTGTCTCTATCTCTTTGTCGCCGGTGATCCAGTCCTACATGATATTGGTGCAATATACTTTGTGACCACCAATGTAGGTCACATTCATTTCGGGGAACCCCTCACCCTTGAATCGAACGAGGGTCCTCTGGACCTGCAGTTGTCCACTAGAGACACAAGCTCCTATGATTTATGTAACCCCAACTACAGTAAAGAGCACACAGCTGTCATGTAACAATGGCGGCAGAGATAGATTACCTAGTGACATTATTCTCTTGTTCTGTCCCTTTAGATCTTGCCGGCCACGACTAGACGACGAAATGGTGCCAAGCGATTCGAACGCGTATACTGATTAAGTCTAATTTGCATGCATCAGTAATTATTAATGACGTATTGTAACCGCTTAGGTCACTCTGAATACAAGTATACACAAACACCATCTTTCACTAAGTTTAATGAGGATCTAGGATTGTAAAACAAGAAGCAACATAATATTCTTAAATAATCAGATTGTATAATATGTATATGACCATTGTTAAATATATTTTATATGTTTATCTTTCCATAAATCTACTAAAATATTACTATTGAGAATTTCCTCAGCCCTTTTAGAAAAATCATGACATAAAACCATTGCAAAACCAAAATATAATAGCAAAATTGGATAACTAGTAGCCATCTTTGTTTTTATTGCCAGGCTATCCGCCATGACAATTACTAGCAAAAAGCAACGAGGGGATCATACATATTTTTTACTTTTACTATCATCCTAGTACATTGAGAGACCATCCAACGAGAAAGAATACCAAAAGGGATTTTTCGATAGCCAAGTTTGCTTGATTTCAAAACTATCCGCCATGACATTTATTAGCAGGAAGCCATTCAAAGAGATAGAATACCAAAATGGACTCACTGGTAGCCAGCCATGTTTGTTTGTGAATAAAACTCAATCGCTATGGCAGTGACTGTTAATAAGCAAACATAATATTATCTAGGAGTCTTTACGTGTATAAACCTCCATGCTTTGGAAAATTTTGGCCGAGCAAGGAAGATAAGTCAGAAATAGCTATTTCATTGTTAAAGTATCACTTTACAAATAAATGTGTATTCGATTTTAACATATGTTCCGTCATGTTAACAATAACGTAATATAACTTTGGTCGTAGTCAAGTTCTTCTAAGGGGTGTGCTTCTATCAATGAATGAGACATTTGTATAACGACAATCATTCTATCTGCCTCATTTGTAGGAGTAAAATAAATTACTAAAGTTGTTTTACCAAAATGTAGCTCTACCACCTTTGCTAACAGACGACCATTGTTGAAGAGGTGGACGTTATAAAAGCCTGAGGCCGGCGCGCCATAACTCAACAATGAGTTACTTCGCGGTACACAGTTTATAAATGTGGGACTTCACCGTGCGGCGAAGGTAGTACCATTTGGTCAACTCGACCTTTCAACGGGAGGGAGGTCACCAGTAATGGCACGAGATTTAGTTACGTAACATTCCAACCATCCTAGTATGAACTTTCTAAAATAAACATCTCAGCATGTCTAGTCTAGTTGCCGCCTTTATTTGGTGGCTTTCCTCCGTTTATTCAAGAACTTACTTAGTAATATGTTTTATTGCGTTATTTAGTGAGGGTTTATCTTCAATAAATCTATTTAATGGTATTTTAAAGGAATTTAATTTGGAATATCTCAAATATTTAGCTCAAGTATTAGCTCTCTTTGCTAGATGATTTTTCTTCGGATTATTGAATGATTACCTCAACTATCTATATTTTAGATGCATTTAGTGGTTTATCTTCAATCGATCCAATTTCTGGCTTGGTTAAGGACACTTGGACACGTTGACACAAACGTAAGCATCATCTAATCTGGTTAGCCAGTGATGGTGAGGCTGGGATTCGAATCATGGCAAGGTGTACTGGGATTTATTTTTCCTAAATTGTTTTTAGCCCCACGTCTGACTACCCGCTTGGGTTATACGCTTATGTACTAATTACATTAATGGGTTAGGAGTTGTGAAGGTTTCATTGAGATGAATTACACCCGCATTCGTGTGGAGGGTGGAAAATTGTTAAGGAAACACCCGTCAGTGCACTCGACCGGGATCGAATCCCTATATCCTTGTCATCAGCAGTCTAGTCTAACACGAGAATAACTCGTTGAGAGCACGTGGCCACCGAAGTGGGGTTTCTAAAATTAAAAATAGGGAAATAAGGATCAAGTAGCTATAATCTTAGAGAAAATGTACCTACACTAGCGTAGAGGGAGATTGGTAAACATTTTAATAAATAATACTCTCTGTACAACCGACCGTGTTCGAAGCCTAATTTCCCCGTCGCTGGAAATCCACTCTAACACAAGAACGACACATATTGTGACCATCGATATGTGTCCATTCATAGGTAATTTTCCACTCTCCCTTAAAACAAATGAGGGTATCTTTTCACCAAAGACTACCTCCTTATCCCTCGACAATTATATAAAAATGTGGATAACCTGGATGGATAATAAGACGCAAAGTATTAAAATGAATTTAGAAATTTAATAATTCATTCGGCTATCTAATCCCGGCCATTCGAAAGCGCGCTGGTACAAGTTAACTCTGCCAATGGTTGTATGTTTCATTGTCGGTTTTCTCAGGTTAAGCGAGTTTATAATGAATGTGCAGATCTTATAAATAAGTCGTTAGATAAAATTCATAAGAGTTTATTCAAACAAATTAAATTTTTTATGTTTAAAAATAATTTTTATTATTATAAATTAAATAAGCTAACAAAGTTTTCTAAATAAACAAATAATATCTACTTATTTTATATTGTATTAAGAATATGTTAATTTTAAAAGGATGACTTAGCAACGTAAACAATTTTGTGGTATTATGACATTCGGGGTCGTTTTTTCAGTGAATTACTCTATCCTCCGAAAATATTAATAGAAAAGGAAAGGGTAGTAATTATTTTAACATACATTGATTGAGGAGGTAGAGTAGTGCAGGAAGGGTTCCTACTTAATTTTTTTACTATTTTTTAAAATATTTTTTTTGCTGTGTTTTGTCAACTCTTTATTTGTATTTTGCGTCGTGCAGAGGGTGCGGTTACAGATAACCACACCACTGTTTAATTATTTTATTTATTTTATAAAGAACACAACATGGGTGTCAATTTTAAGTCTCGCTTTGGGCGCAAGTAACCTTTTCACCAGCCTGCTTATAATCTTCCTACAGATCTTTATATTTAGTGAGGAGTTTGTTGTCTACCATGAGCGTTGCGCAATATCTACTGAACCCAGAGGTCTGAAATTTAAGTTTTATTAACCCCTTTACAAGTACTTATACTCCTCGAAGCCAGAATTTAAAATTTGGATTTGATATTTCTAAATTATTAATTAAAATCTTAAAATATCTGTCTGTTTGAAGCAAAGCAAAGCACTGCCAGGGGTAACCGTGCAATACATTGCGTGTTTACCATAAACAGAACAGAATACTTCTGTTAGCTTTAAATATTTTTGAGGTAATAATTTGTTAGGATAAATAAATAATTCTTAATATCCTTAAAGTAAACTTATTAAAGGACTATTTAAGTGACATAAACGATTTTTTGGATTAACTTTAAACTTTTTGAACCACTAGATCTAATTTCTCAGAGGATTCCAAAATAAAAGCTGGAGTTCTTAACTTGGAAAAGAGAAAGGTACGGCTAAAACAAAGAAACGGCTGCGCTTAAGATAATTGCTTGGAATAACTACTAGAAAAACAAGGATTAAGCACAAAGTTTAGCTTTTTTTTTTTAACTATAAACTCTCTCATTACCAGACGCAAAAAATCACCGACTATGAGATAACTTTTTTTTCTTTCTTTTGTCGTTGTTAATGAGGTGGTAGCTATCATTTCCCAACAAAATATTTGGTCCAAATTTTCAATCTTGAGAGTATGAAAGTTAAACAGCAAATTTCTCAATTAGTTGTTAGCCATCTATCGATTTTAAACCTGGAGCGATTTCTTTCTACAGGGATTTCCATAGTTTTGTACAACAAAAATTTCATCTTTTTTGTTTAGCACAGCGTATTACTACCTATTCGGTCTATACGATTATGTACTAATTATATTAATGTTTTTAAGGATTAGGAAAGTTATACTCAAAGAAAGCGTACCCGCATTTGTGTGCACTAAAAGTGAAAACCCATTTTGGAAAAATCACCCCCAGTACACCACACTGAGATTCGAACCTCGATCTCATCTTCATTATCAGTCTATCCTACTTCTATAGTAGTGCGTTAGACTATACAATCACTATGGTGGGTATTTTGTTTTTAAAATGAAAGCTTTACATAAAAGAGCCTATACACCAAAGATATAGGGCCAACCCAAAAGTTTCAAATTTCAAAATTATTGAAAGACGAAGCCTCAATTTCATAAACTGACAGTTTATTTTGACAGTAATTTCGTGAGTTATCTTAAATAAAACAATTACTTCAAGGATTATTATTTCAAGGTTACCAAATTGTTATAATTTTAAGCTCTACGATTTTTTAATAGCAAAATGCGATTTATATATAATTTATGCTAACCGGTGAATGTATGGAAGCTATTAAGACCGGTTTTCCGATGCACTTAGCCGATATTTAAACATCGAACCCACGTCACCAGTAATCCAATCTATAGCGAGCTTGACTCAAAAGAGCGCGTGACCACTGGTATAGGTAATAATTTTGGGGCTTATTAAATATGTATTTGTTTGTGTTCCCCATAGAAACTAGGCTATCAGTGATAAGAACTGCTTTTGTAACTTCTAGGTGGATGAAATTATATTAAAAACCATTTCATATCAATCATATTTAATGATATGATTTTGTGACGTGCAAATGAATTAATTCCACCTCACTTTGTCAAAGTGATAAAACATAATTGTACAGCAGATCAATTTGAAAGATATATATTTTTTTAGTAGAGCATCAATTGCCAGATAACATCAAAAAGTTCAGTGTTTCATTAAATTATGAATTCAAAACTTATTTTTAAAAAGGTGTTTAGTAATTTTTTTTCTGCTAAGCTTGAACAGATTTATCATTCAAGTATTTTATAGTATTTACGTATTTATTTAAAATATCCACTCCTGTGTTGTAATTTTAGGATTTGCATAATTATATTGTTTTACTGGTTTTCAATTATTTTGTCATCAAATATTATGTCAAGAATTGTTTGCCCACGTCATAATATGTTAGTTGAACTAAATGATTAAATTTAATGAAATCTGAATAAATCAAATTGAATCCACGTAAATAACAAACCAACACGATGTTTCCATTTATTATAAATTATATAAAAGGATAAAATAATAGATATATGTTAGCCAGTAATTATAATTATTTATCAGCGCGTCTTAATACCCGTAGGTGTTAATATAATTATTATAATAATAACGAATAATAAGGTATTGGTTACGCCAGTGCGTTAGGGATGAGAAATATTGAATTTAGAAGAACTGTACCTGCCTTTAAATTCTCGACCAAGATTCGGACTCCTATCTCTTCGTCATCAATATTCCAATCTATTGCAAGAATAGTGCCGTAGACCATGAGGCCTTTTTTTTTCTCTAAAAGCGAAGGTGAGGCGAACACAAATGAAATCTCGACTCATTAAATACAGTAGAATAATGTTTGATATACATAGTAAACTCCCAATTATTTAATATTCGTCGGGAGCCTGATTGAATTTAACAGACACTTTCTTAAATGAAGAGAAAATTTCCTAATAAAATTCTGCTATTGCCATGAGAAATTTAACTACGTATCTAGTGAATTTAAAATGGATTTACTTGTGAAAATAAAGTTATAAAATCTGTAAAATACTAACTTTAAATCGCATCCTCATCCATTTCACCTTAAGATTTAGAAATAGTAATTTTAGTAATTTAAACTATCCTTCAAAATACTTAGCTCATGTTATTTTACGAAGCTATATATATATATAACTTAAATGTTTGGATACGGTGATTATGAGCCTATGAAATTAGTATACTTGATTAGGAGAAAAACAGTACAATATATATAAGGAGATTTTAGAAAATAAAAACATGTTTTTTTTGCGGCCAGCATAAAAAAAATTCCTTTAATTTTATTATTATTTCAAAAGTAATTACATAATTTATGAAAAGAAACAGTTGAAAATTTCATAACCTGACGTTTAAATATTTTAATAACTGTCAAAATGAATCCCCTTACTATATATATTAAAATGTAGTAGACTTATTTGGTCATTTTATTGAAACTTCATTAACTGGCATTCAACATGTAAAGAGGCCAATAATCACTTGATGGGTCCACATCTCCAAAACACACCCCTAAGTAATCTATCTGTGAAGTTTTCTGTCAATAGCCATCGATGGTCATCCTCACGAAGTCTCGACGTCAGATTTGTTTAGTTGATTATTATCTTAAAATCATATAATAATTATCTTTAGCCTCATTATATCATAATATTTAAGATGAAATCTAACTATATGATCGATCATATTGATTATTAAATATTTTGTATTTAATAGTGGTGTAGCCCATTTGTATGGCCACATGGTTAAAGGCGTCACTCTCAATAAGCTAGATTGTTGATGACAGTGAGATCAGGGTCCAAATCCTGGTTGGGTGTAAGGAGGCTATATTTTTCTAAATGGCTTACCACACTTCTTCCATGCAAATGCGGGAACACTACCAATACATAACCTTGCTCATCCCCAACACATATGCGTGTAAGCTTAACGGGTAGTAAGACATGGTGCTAAAAAATATATAAGTGTATACACCCGCTTCAATGGTTATATAGCCTCGTAATAGACTGTACTGTTGATGATAGAGGATATCAGTCTTCGAATCCTGGTTGCGTGTATTGAAACTGTTTTTTCCCAAATTGTGTTCCACTCTTCATCGCTGCAAGTGCTGGTACAATTTTTATAAATGAAGAGTACAAGAGAAAAGAGGTGAAGGACACATCATACACATTTTTTAGTACAACAACTTTTATATCTCAAAACCTTTAAGGACCCCAAAAATACTTATAAAAATTTATATACACGACAGAGACCTATTTCAACATAATCTGAAGTGCGTTAGAAATCTATCATGGTAGCACTAACTCGATATGAGCTAAGAATATACTTTCTCCTCCACCCCCACACCCCCGTACACTTCAAATATTACCTTCATCATCCCTATCATAGAAGTGTAAATTTACCTTTAGTCCGGATTTGAGGATTTATAAAAAAATGTATCCGTAAAAAGTATTAAAAATGGTGTAAATATTCCGATTCTCAGAAAAGAACTGACAACTTGAGCTATCTTATTTCCAAAAGGTGCGATTAAAACAATTAAGGTAGTTTATATTGCTGATAAATGTCGTACAGTTTATAAATACGTTTCATCAGAACACAGCTAAAAATAATAATTTAACTAAGACAGAAAACATGCTACCATTACTAAGGATATTTGTTTAAAGTGGGAGTGTGGGGAAGGCAAGTTTTTTTTAATTAAAAACCCCTTTTTTCTACGAAATAAATCAAATAATTCTCTGTTATTAATATGGAGTTTAACTTTATTCAAAGGATTCCTCAACCGTTCTTGAATATTTGTCAAGGTTGTGCCTGAATTTAATGACAACTTTTTATATACGATTAAAAAGTATCTCATCCAATGCTGCTATTCTCATGACAGATATTCAACATCTGTTTATATTATCTTGTGAAGAAAATTTAACTCTGAATTTGTACTGGAGCAGTATTTTATTTGTTTTGGCAACAACAACAAAAAGTTTTACTTTACAAACTACAAAAACACTGAACTTAACTTGCGTAACATACACTCCCAACTATTTGTTTTGATTATCTATTTAAACACACCTTCAAACCAACTGCTCGAGGAGGATTAAACCAAGGACTCGTCTTAGAAAAGTACTCAACCTTTTTAACAACTCGGCCTCAAGAGAGGAATGCAAGACATATCTTCTCAAGATGACCTAAATCATAGAAACCTTCTTTATAATTTACTCACCGCGATCAAGTGGACATTTATACGTTTATTACGGAATGTAAAACATTTTGGAAATATTTCTTTGGCAGTTTGACCAAACCTACGTTGTCTAAACATGATTTTCTTTCTCTCTCTCTTTCTCGTCCACTCAGCAATCCCACATTACATCATAATTACGTCAAACCGTTTCCACAAGAACATAGAGGGGCAGTAGTAGAAACAAACTTAACTTTTTTTGAGTTCGTTCAACTCACGTAAATGATGAAGCCATAGAAGTATAGTTCGGTGACAAATTGAAATACAAAATTCCGGACGGAAATTATTTGAATATTCTTGTTCTTAAATGATAATTACTTTATTTTATTTTGATGGTTTAGTTTCAACCACTAGCTTACCGTGAATACAAATTTTGCTCTGCTTATATTTAAATTAAAGTATAATACATTTTAATTAAATTTAATATAACGAATCTTAGTTAAACTTTAAACCTAATAATATAATTTGAAACGAGACCAATGCTTTCTGGTTACCTGTTCAGGTAATACGTATATGTACTAAATACGCTTATGAGCTAAGGAGGAGGAAGGTTGAATTTAGAGTAAATGTACCCGCGTGTGCGTGGAAAAAAGAGCATAACACCACTTAGTTTAAAAACTCAGTTCACTCGAGCCGCGATCTCCTTGCTATCAGCTTTCTTGTATATTGCGTGGGTGACGCCTTAGACCATGTGTCTACCAATGCAGGTACATTTGAAAATATAATATATCATATAAATTGCTTTCTGCGCGTTTGAACAAGTAAGTCTCTTCCGGTCTGTTTTTTCAGTGACAAGAAGTTGAAGTTCAATTCCCGGGCCCGGTTTATCAAGAGGGTTATTTTATTCTTAACTTATTTTCCACTCTCTCTCCAAACCAGTCCGAATATGATTGCCTTCAATTCTATCGTCCACATTCCTATCACAGTACAGTAAATATGCAGATGATCCTAATATGTGATAAGTAAATACTCTGATTTGGGATAAATAATATTATTGGATTTCGCTAAATAAAAACTTGTATTTCAATATTTAAAGTCAGTAAATAAATTTATATTAAGGCTAAAACATGTAAAAAAAATATAATCAAACTTAATTGATATGGATAGAAAAATTACAGAAAAGTTTAAAATATTTACCTTGGATCACAATAATATGATTTCATGATAGCCAGAACAAACATATATTTTACTTCTACCTTACTGATTGTATAGCTTTGCTTTCTTCTATTTTGATGAGAGTAATAGTGTAGCTATTCAACTCACTGTCCACACGGTCTAAGGCGCTACTCTTGCATTAGAAGAGACTGCCAATTATGGGGAGAATAAGGTTTGAATTACCGTCGGGTGTACTGAAGGTGGTTTTTCCAAAATGGTTTCACTCTCTTCCCCCCCTCCCCCTCCCCTTACAACTATGTGTACGCTTCCTGTATACATAATCTTCCTCACCCCTAAAACCATTAGCGTAATCAGATTATAATATTATAACCCGAATGGGTAGAAATACCTGGTGTTAAAAATGAGTAAAGCTAATCTAGAGCAGAGCCAATGCTAGTAACACGTTCAAACACCAACTACTAGAGTTAATACACGAGTTTGAGAAGAAAATCTGATGTTAACGTCCTAAGGAGAAAATAAACTCAAGCTAAAAACTTTAAAAATTGGAATATCTCAATTGTATTCTTTCCATTTAAAATACCTTGAAATTTTTTTAAAATGAAATAATTGAAAATTTACCGTCTCTCATCTCTACCGAGGTTGAGTCTAGAATTTCAACCTAGTGCACTAGAGTTTTATTTTCCTAAATTGTTTACCACTGTCCCTTTACGCAAAGTTAGGTACATTCTCTCTCATTTATACCTCCCTGTCACTCTAAAATTAAATGGGGTGATTAAACGGGGTGACCTCCTTCTAATATAAGGCGTCACTCTCGCAATAAGCTAGACTGCCAATAACAATAAGATCGGAATTCGAACTCCGGTCGGGTGTACTGAGGGTGATTTTTCCTAGATGATTTTCCACGAAAAACAGGTACACTTTCTCTTAATTCAACCTTCCTCATCCCTAAAACATTAGCTTTAATCGGTTGGCCTAAATAAGCGTGTAACCTGAACAGATAGAAAGACGCGGTACTAAAAAAAGAGGGAGGGGAGATGGGGGTGTAGCTTAAATCCTTGACTGAGACTCGGCTAGACCTAAGCTAAGCTACGCTACGTCTATGCCCAAGCCACCAGTCTATTTCTAAACTCATGCACCCGCCCTCTCACACCACTGATGCAGATAGGCTCCGGGTATTAATGGTGGATATTTTGGACTTGTCGTTCTTAACACGAGCGAAAACTCAGTTGATTTATGACTTAAAAACAAAGTGCTCTCACCTACCCCCTCCCCTATTTATCATCGTCCTTCTCCTTGGCCAGAGTTAAAGAGTAAAAACTTTACCTCCCCTTTCCTCACTCCTCCTTGAGTAATAAAAACGTTATCAGTTACTAAGTTATTTAATTTACACATTTAACTTGTCCTACACCTATTTGTTTTTAACGTTCTTTTGTCTTGTCCAAATGATAACATTATCATAAATGTGACAGTTTTATGGGTTTGTATATCCTTTTAAAAAGCAAGTCTTATTCATCCCTCCCCCCCTCCCCGCCCCTCTCTACTTCTTCTCAGTTCCCCATCAAGAAAAGGTAACTCCGTAGAAAGTATTAGCTTTAGTTTTGAAAATTCCAGAGTAAACATCTGTATAGTACGCATCATAGGTACTATATGTCAGAATATTATATATATTATTTATCAATATATAATTCACACTATAGGTCTAAATATACTACATATTAATTTACAATATAGTTTTATGTAGAGTGAATATATACTAAAATACATAAATGTAGTAGATACAAATATATATATATAAACTACAATTGGTTTATATATAGCTAATAAATTTAAATATATTAAATGTATATAAATCTACATGCTATATGTTTGTTTATTATGTAAAAGGTAAATAAATAAAGTAATAAAGTGATAATGAATCCAACGGAAGTGACTGTAGTGTTTCACATTAAGAGAAAGATAAGTGGAGTGAAAGTGGACCAATAATATCGCTGCAAATGTTAGTCTCTCTACACCGTTCATAGGAATTTTAATACGCAACCCGGATGAGTAGTAAAAACGCGGGGCATGGAACAAACAACTCATGTTGTAACAAATTAAACTACAAAATAGTAATCTCTCTACCACTTTTTTGTAGTTTGTTTCATTTCGTAAAAAAATAAGTTTTTTTTCTAGACAAAAAACATATGTACAACGGTTACAACCACATTATTTCAACAAACCCTTCAACACACTGCCTTGTTTAGTTAATTTTAGAGAACATTGCTAATTTATACTGAAAATCATAAAAAGAGAGACTATCAAAGCCAAATGAGGCTAGAATTAAATTCCTCTTAGAGAGTACATAGCTCTGTTGACGCAATTGCAACAACACAACGCAAAAATTTCCCCCCTCTCTTTCCCAATGAATTGCTTGAAACCTAATGTTAAAACTACAGATGGTGTGGCTATAACAGTACAAACCTTTTGTTGTTGGATTTGCAAACACGCGTGGGATAGCGAGAAATGTTGTTATTGAGCGTTCATATGTGAGCAGTTGTGCTAAATTATCCATATTTAATTTCTCATATCAAGAGAGAGTATTGTAAACGGGAAAATTAATCCTTACGTTATGTCATTTAGAAACGAATAAAGCGGATTTTACAATTATTCTGCCTGTCCCTGATCCTATCGCTAAAATTATTTTGTTTAAAATTTGTATCTGAGTTGTATTTTACATGATAAACAGTATTTCTAAATGTTTATTTTTCTAAAATAAATTAATTTAGTGGTATTTTACCTATTTCAAACTAAAGAGAGAAAAAAATCGAAAATGCTCTTTAAGATTAGTTCAAAATGGGTATCTGGGGATTTATTTTATGATAAATAAGATCATATATATATATATATATATATATATGTATTTTTACTAATATAAATGATTTTATGGTAGTTTAGTAAGAACTGATTTTTAAAATTAGAAACAAAAAAAATCGTTGTCTGGTTTTTGTTTAAAACGTACATATTAAAAGTGTTTATTATGATGATGAAGATAATGTGTTCGTTTTTCTGAGAAAAACTAGCAATTAATGGTAGTTGTTTCAAAACCTACTTCTGAAAATGTTGTTCCAAGATATGATGTACTCTATGGGAAAGTTTATGTGAATCTGTGTTAACATTATAAATTTTTTTTCACTTAACTATCACCTGCTCTGCTTCAAATTTTAAAAATTTGTTAGAGATATTTATTGTGAAAGGTCTAAACAGACACTATGTATAACCACATGATTTGCAATCAATTTTCCTATCAGACATATTTCACTCGATAGTTATCGCTCTATTGAACCAGTGGATCCGTGTTCAAGTCCTATTACGGTTGAAAATGTACCATTGGTGAACTGTCGGCGTGGTAGGACCGAGTGTTTTGTCTTTTATAATTTTAATCTGGCTACACATACAAAAAAAAAACGATTGGATGCTTGTCTTTAAACATTCTAACTATGGCCAGAAATTCTTACTTTCATCACAAAGTCGTCAAGTTTTGTATTTACAAATCTGAAATGTTGGAAACGTAAAGTAAAATATGTTTTGTTACTAGACAATCAGGTAACAGTCTTTTATTATAGGTGTGTTTGAATTTCTGGAGCTAGAAGTAATTACTGTTTAGTCAGGGTGGGTTTTTCCTCAATGGTTTGCCCCTCTACCTCTACGTAAATGCAGGTTCACTTCCTATCAAATTCTACCTTCCTCTACCCTATCTATTAACCGTTAGCATAGTTTGCATAAAACCCGTACGGGTACTAAGACGCGTCAAAACATAAAATTATAGTGAGAACCTACCTTAAGATGATGATGATGATGATGATTATTATTATTATTATCGTCACGTCTTACTAACCGTTCAGGTTATACGCACTTACTCTAATGTGTAATGGTAGGGTAATTGTGAGATGGAATGGAAGACCTACAGCTTAACGTGGAATCCGAACCACGGTGGAGGCCTGGCATTCCACACATTCACCAGTTGTGATTAATATACATATTGTCATAGGTGAAGAACTACCATAAAAGAAAGTATTTTCTCTTATAAAGATATTTTTTTAGCGCGGAATCTTACTACCCCTTCGGGATGTACGCTTAAGTACTAATTACGCTAATGGGCTGGGAATGGGGTTAGTGAACCCGTATTTGCGTGGAGGGGGAATGGAAAAGCCATATAGGATAAACCACCCCAAGTTCACCTGACCGAGATTAGAACCTCGATCTCCTCGAACTCGGCAGTCTAGCTCAACACGATTAGCGCATTAGATAACTACGCCACTGAGGCGAGTATAAAGATAATTAATTATGACTGCACAGCAAGTAGCATAGCTCTATTGTGGCACACTCACCAATGTTTTAAATCCTTCTGTGGAAAGAATGACGGACCTAATTACAAGTTCAACGAGCTCACAAAGAGTCGTGTAATTAACGTACAACACAAAAGAAACAGAGGTTCCTCTGTTGTTCTTTTAAACTCTACACTAGGAGTTTTCACAAGGTTTGCAGGAGAGATGAAGCCGAACGGAACCTGACTCAAATTATCGAAAACTCGAATTACAAACAAAATAGCTGGGAAATGAAACAAATTCATGTCTAAATATAAAAAGTACTTTGTTTAATATATATTTCTTATCAGATTCTCGATTATGTGACCTTAACAGGACCAACAGATGATCAGATAACCGAAATGTCGGATAAAACTGAAAGAAGGGGAGGGAAGTGATAGAAAAAAAATTACATTTAAATGGGAGTGCAGAATAGATAAGAAATTAGAATTAGAAACTACTCCATAGTATAAATTAAGCAACCACTACAACACCACCAACACGCCAGATGTAGAGATTTTTTAAAAAAAGTGTTGGTTTTAAATACTCATTAAGGTGGGCTGGAAGGAGACGCGAGAAAAGACCAGTATTTTTTTCAATTTTTATGTCAAAGCTTTATTTGGACAAAATAAATAAAATATTGCTCCAGTACAAACATATAATCTCATTTTCTTCTCATGTTTATTTCAACAGTTGGTTGAAAGGTGACCTGGTGGCCTAGGGTTAAGGTGTCTAACTTCTGCGCTGGGGTCCGGGGTTCAATCCTCGTTCCCGGCACGGATTTATCTGATTACCAAACCCTTCCTTCACCTCTGACAAGACGTGCATTAATCAAAACTTGTGAATGTGTGGAATGCCAGGCCTCCACCGTGGTTTGGATTCCACGTTGAACTGTAGGTCCTTCGTTTCATCTCACAATCACCCTACCATTACACATTAGCGCGTAAGTGCGTATAACCCAAACTGGTAGCAAGACGCGTTGCTAATAATAATAATAATAATAATAACAGTTGTTGAATATATGTCATGAGAATGGTGGCATTATCTAACAAGCTTTTAAACTAAGATAAAAAGTAGTTATTAAATTCCAGAACACTCTTCATAGATATTCAAGAAATTTTGAGGTCGCCATGTGAAGAAAATTAAATTTTATATTTGTACTGGAGCAATATTTTATTTACTTTGGCCAAAAAATGTTTGTCCTAAAAACTGCAAAAACGCTGGCTTTACTCGCGTGCACTTCCATCCCACCTTAAAAAACAAAATAGTCCAAAATTTAGCGAGTCCACTGAGGGGCACATTGTTCGAAAAAATGTCACCAATCCCTGGCTTAGGAATACAAAAATGAATTATGAGTGATACTTTCGGAAAGAGGTAGGAATTAAACCCCAAAGGACATTGAGCATAAATTGTTCAACTGGCATTTTTTATATATAGGATTTTAAAAAAACTTAATTTATTTATAGAGTAGCATATGTCAAGAAAGATATATATTTACAAGTAGGTACTGGTAGATTACATTTATGAGAAAGTAGATGATATTTCTAAAACATCAGTTATTACTTTTCTATTCCTATTAGGCTCTTAATGTATCTAGTATTTTATATTCAAAAGGACACAGCTTTGAATAAAAATAATGTTAAATATTTTTAGGGTCTATGTATTTATTTATATTTCGAAACACGAAATTTGTCATAAGTGTTCTTTGTAGAAATCATACTTATAATATTATAAAGAGGAAAGATTTGATTTTTTGTTTGTTTGAAATGAATAGGCTCCGAAACTACTGGACCGATTTAAAAAATTC
>CABFVX010003861.1:57982-76663 GCA_902151425.1 Timema shepardi | reverse complement strand
TGTGAGCACTAAATGAAGAAGATAGACAAGGGGGAGAAGGGAAGAAACATCATACAAAATTTTACTATCCCAGTGTCAACCCCGTGGATTTTAGTGAACCTATAAAAAATAAAAAGCACTAAGCCTAATATTAATTCTAAAACTTCTAAAAGAGTACAAAAGGCTCTAAAATTAGTTCTAAAACATCTCATACAGAGCGCTAGAGACATAAGTTAATTGTAAGGCTGACAATAGAGAGCAGCGCACAAAACATTTAGTTTAAAAGAATCTAATTGAAATCTAAAAATGGAAACATAAAGAAAATAACAGCCGTTGGAGAGCAATTGAGAAGGAATAAAATAATCTGAAACTTCTTACAAATAATATACATAAGTTTGGTCCCTGGATTGGCCGGAAATTTAGAGTAAATTACCTTTAAAGTTAAATGTGCGTTTTGGATATCGCTGTGAAGATTATACTTTAAGATGCCACAACTTCTATATTGCAAACTGCCACACGAGTACACATTTGGTAAATTGTAGTAGTATTCGGCGTACTTAACGACCATATATAGGTGTGGTATATGAGTATTCTTAAAATTGCGAGCACTTTGCTTTTTAATCATCATTCATCAACATTTACTAACTTGCAATTTTATACTACGATTATTAAGGTGCGGTCGAAGGGAATGGGAGTATTTTTTATAGTTTTTACAGAATTTAAATGTTTTGGCTAAAATAAATAATATATTTCTACAGTAGCAACATAGAATTTAGTTTTCTGCACATGCTAATAGCAACAGATCTTGAATATCTGTCAAGGGTGTCCTGGAATTTTGTCGAAACCTTTTCTCTTTATTTTAAAAGTTTTGACAAAATTTCGGGACAACCTTGACAGATATTCAAGATCTGTTGATATTAGCATGAGTAGAAAGTTAAACTCTATGTTGCTACTGGATAAATATTTGATTTATTTTGGCCAACAAAATGTAATGCTATAAAAACTGTAAAATTACTCGCTCTCTCTTCCGCCGCACCTCAATGAAACACATATTTCATTGTTTCCCAATTACATCTTACAACACCTAAATTAGCTGAACTTGTCGACTGTTTTATAAAGGAAAGTAGACTACTTAGCACCGTGTCTTACTATCCGTTTGGCTTCAACGCTTAAGTACTAATTATGCTAATGGCTAGGAATTGGGAAGGTTGGATTTAGATGAAGTAAACCTGCATTTTCGTGGAGGTAGAGTGAAAAACCAATTAGGAAAAACCACCCACAGTTCATCCGAGTGAGATTAGAACCTCAATCTTCCCATCCTCGGGTCATCTTGCTCAACACGAAAATGGTGCGTTAGCTAATTACGCCACCAAGGCGGGTAAGGGGAGGTAAATGAGAAAAAACATCAAAATCAATTGCACTGACGATAATAAAAATCAAATACATATATGAACAATATTTTTTTACTGAATAATAATAATAATAATAATAATTGTTTATATGTAATAATACTGTTTTGTACCCCTGTCATATTTCTAAAAAGTCATGAATGAAATGTACTTTTCTTTAATGAACTGTATGTAAAATATACTGTTAATACTCCATTCATGGAGAATCACATGCCTTTAGAAATAATTTCAATATACTATGTTATAAAAATGCTTTTTTTGTTGTTTTAAAGATCAACTCCATTGTATTAGAAAAAGCAAGTGGCATGTTGGCTCCCTCTACCCAATAGGAAATCAGCCTTCAACACATCAGGCTACGAGGAACTTTTCTATTAGTTAGTTTTAACATGGGTGACAAGGGGTCCAAGAGACAAGGGGTAGGTCATGTATAAGCAACTTGTGCTTATTAATCCAAACAGTGTCAGTAATATATTAATAGACAGTGATAACAGTCCTATTCATCACGCTGCTCGTTAAAAGAGTGCCATTAAAATATATTAACAGAAATTTGTAATAAAACAGTACCAGTAAAATATATTAACAGTTCGATTCATCGCACGGCTCGTTTAAAGAGAACTCGGTAATATAACATAGTAGTAACACAAATCTACACAGCACACCGTACTTAGAACGCGGAACGTGTAATATCACAGAATAACAATCCCTAATTTAACAAAAACTGTGTAATTTTATATCATATAATCAGTACCGAAGGTGTAATCATTAAAATAAATCGTCTGCAACATCAAAGGTCTTGTTCATTTTGTTCATTTCATAAGAATAAGTATCACAAAATAATAATATCACAAAACCGTGTGATAGCTGCGTAATAAGCCATGTAAACGTCCTCATCATGAAACCCAAACATAATTATAAATGGTTCTCAATCACAGGGAAATATCAACAAATATAATTATAATCCCATATAAGTATAATTGGTGCCCAATCGCGGGGCATCATTAGTACATATAAATATATATCTTCATATGATGATAATAATGATTTTTATTATCATTATTACTAGTAATGTTAGGCTCATGATTCGCATAGAATTTTCCAAATACTTATTACATTTCAAAATGGGGCTTTTTAGTCAAAGAGGAAGCTTACATTTCTATAGCACTTAACTACCCTTTTTGGCTATAATTTTAATGATGTTTAATAGTTTGGAATGATAAAAGCATATTCACAAAGGCAATGCACCCAAGTTTGTGTGGAAGGTGAGAGTGAAGTAAGCCCACCGCAATACATCCATCTATGTTTCTAACACAAATTCTTCTTGACATTGGATCATTGGACTGATTTCGGCTGGCATTCAGTCTGCGTACCCACCTGTGAAACTTCTAATAGATATTTTAATTTTTGTTATTGCATTAAGCCACTTGACATAATATTAATTTCCAACATTGGGTATACATTGATCTAAGATTGTTAGTAAAATAATATTTTAAAATAATTCCACACGTACTTTTCAAATATACGTGAAAAATATTGGGAAGGCTTAATATAGTTCACAAGGCCGTAGTCAGGGGTGGAGTTTGAGGGAATCAACCCCCCACTCCCCCCAAATTTAATGAACAAAATATATATGGCTTTATTTATGTTTCAAACAATATCAAAATTAAGATACAAGTACAAATTAGGAGACTGTGTTACCGTAAAAAGCACTTCAGAGAGCTTCTATAGGTGTTTAATATTTATAATTGTTTTATAACCTTCGGCAGTTATGGTATCATGTTGCCGTTACAAACATTTCAGGTAGTTTCTAGATGTGTTTAATATTAATATTTTTTGTAGCCTTTGGCAGTTATGGTGTTATGTTGCTATAAAAATCACTTCAGATAGCTTCTAGAGGTGTTAAATATTTAAAATTGTTTCTAGCCTTCCACAGTTATGGTGTTATGTTGCCATAAACATCCCTTCAGATAGCTTTTAGAGGTGTTTAGTATTTCGAATTTTTCATAGCCTTTGGCAGTTATGGTGCTATGTTACCATAAAAACACATAGGATATTACCATAAAAAAACACATCAGAAAGATTCCATAGGTGTTTAATATTTATAATTTTTCTTAGCCTTAGGTAGTTATGATGTTATGTTGCCATAAAAACACATCCGGTAGCTTCTATTGTGACGAGCTAATAGAAATGAGTTATGTGATTTTGTTTCATTTCATATAAACAACAACTCATCAAGTACTACGGTGAAGTTTGAATTTACCACGACCTAGCTGAGGCTGTGGTTGTATTCTGGGGTCATCGCTAATGTGCTTCATTTAATTAAAATTGAGTGGTTACACACACAAAATAAAATTGTTGAAACAACATATGTTTCGTTTCACCTCTCATTATCTGCACTTTACGAATGCTCCTATACCCCTTCTGGCACCCTCCCCTTCGAGCACTGTAGCTGTGAGATCTCACCTTTTACCCCTTCCTAGTTTGGCCTCAATCAGGGAATTTATTTAATATGTTGTATTAGTTGAAATTAACTTAGAACAATTCACAATTTATTACTGGACGGTCTAATATCTGGTTATTTTCTACGTCCATACGATTTCTAGCAAAGAGTGCCGAGCCTGGGTGCTATAGTGTCCGATGGAGCTGCAACACGAATTCGCTTGAGGTAGCATCCCGCCACATCAACGTCGAGTTTGTACGCAACCTGTGTACCTCAAGTGGACACACAGTCCGTTTGTTGGGATTATAAGAATAGAATCCCTGTTAGGATAATTGTTTCGTTGCATTCAGCTAATGTGCTGACTATAATTAATTTCACTTGCCAAGCGCTAGACTACGTTTTTATTTTTATTGCTGAACGCTTAACGTCTCAACCTCATATAAACAAATGTATTTATATTATGGTGAGTTATGATTAAGTTTACGGCCAGGTGTGCCTATTCTCAGATTTTAGTGAGCTTGGTTCCTTCAGAACCAATTGCTTGCGTTATTGTTTTCTATTGATTGTGGGTTTAGTTTCACAGGTTGACCATCAGCTAAATCATGGAACAGCTGGGGCTGATTTGTTCAGAGAGCTAATTCTATTGTACGAAAACATTATTTACTTATATTGTATATCATTATACACGGCTTATCCATTGTTTTGAGGATCTCTTAGCGACATCATGTTGTTAAAGCAGTTGTAAAATAAACTTAATCACTCAATAGTAATTGAGTTCTAATCAGGCTACTCTCGGTGTATAATTACTGGGGGAACGTTAACTCTCGTTAATCTGGTGTTGTTTTAGTAGATAATGACCTAATTAGGTCTATCGGCCCTCTTAATGGCTTCCTATACTCTAAGTTGTATAGTGTTCACCTTATGAATCTTTTTGGCATGGCATGTCCACGCTTCACCTTAATACTTCATTAATTAATTTCTATTTACTACTCTTTAGACGGGTTCCGTAAGCTGTTTGCTTGCTATGGCTAGTGTACTGTTAATTATGAACGGACCTAAGTTCTATCGACCCTGAAGTTCCTAATAGTGGCGAGTAACGAGATCTGTCGGTCAAACCTTAAATTAAGTAGTAGTTACGGAATAGGTGGCGATCTGGATGGGAATTAGTGGAACTAAAGTTTTCAATAATCTTTTATAAACAATTAATTCAATATGTGCTAAGTAATTAAATCTCTTTGTACCTTTTTTATATATGTAATTTTACCTTAATGTTTTTTTATATCTTGTATTTTTAAAATTTCAAGTCTTCAAGTACTATACGATTGGTCCTTTTTTATCTTGCAAGCTTGTCACTGATTGGCCTGACTATAAATCAGGATTTCCTGTTCAGGGAAATTAGGCTATTCTCTCGTTCATTCACTCTTTGGATTCAATTAGCGTGAGACATTATTTTTTTGATTTCTTACTTCTTTTTAACTTTATTTAAGAATCGTTTCAAAATTAACATGTAGTCTTTTTCCTTTTTATTTATTTCTTGTTTTGGGGTTATGAGGTAAAGTTTCCGTGTACCTAGTTATTTTGTATAATCATGACCTTTTAGGTTTTGATTATTATGTAGTTTTTTTGTTGTATTGTAATGTAACGCAAAATTGTCAACCATGAGTACTTTTTTTATGTTATGGTTTTTGTATCAATCGACATCCTATAGACCATGCGATTTAAAATGTAATCAAACAGGGGATTAAGTATAATGGTTGAAGACTATTTTCTTTGTATTTATTAATTTTTATTTTGTTTTCTCTTGTCTTCTACTGGAGATATATTTTATTAATCCCTTAAACAAATCGGTAATGTAGTAAATGTAAATCTGTTTTCCTTTATTTTAAATTAATCTTTTATAATGTTTTANTATTTTAAATTAATCTTTTATAATGTTTTATTACCTTTTTTATTCTCTTAATAAATAATAAAGTCCTTTTTGTAACTGGGTTATGATTTAAAGATAACCATGTGGGAAACCACGTGTTTTGGGGAACCATCTTGACCTCCTTTTGTTTTGATTAATTATCTACTTATGTTCTCTTTCAGTCTTGACTAAGTTAGGTAATTTATATTTGATATTTGTTACCATTAGCTAGGACTAGAGATCAAGGTTTTGATTAAATAATTGATTTGGATAAGGATTCATATAATGATACGGATATAATCACTTTTTGTTCGCATCCGTGTTTTAGTTGACTAATTTCAACAAAAAACGTTTATTGTAACATAACTATAATAATTACATATATTGTCTCGCGGACTTTTTTGTTCACATTAGTGAGAACGTTCAATATGTAGAGTATTTTTATGTAATACCAATAGTTTTTGCAGTGCACGCGGAGAAAGCATATTTTTAGGCAAATTTTTATACCTTGTGTAAAACTATCGACATTTTGTATGAGGAATAAATTAAATTTTCAAAATAAAATAAAGCCTATGCTACTCGATGATAATATAGCTTTATATTAGTGAAAGAATTTTTAAAATCGGTCCAGTAGTTTTTGAGTTTATCCATTACAAACAAACAAACAAACAAACAAACAAAAAATCCAATCTTTCCTCTTTATAATATTTGTTAGAGATAGAACTCAAGGTGGCTTTGGAAAGCATTTGTTTAATAGTTACTAAGAGATGGTTGTAAACTAGTTTTTAAGATTGCACTTACATTGGAACTTTTGAGATTTAAAGTTATAGATTGTGATTTACAAATAAACTACATTCATTTTCCGTATCAATTTGTTCATAACAATATTAGTGTAGATATCAGTTACCATAGAACTACCCTTGTTCAAACACATTTCTTACTAATCTGCTTTGTAAGCCCACACGTATATCTTAGGCTCTTGCCCACACATATACAGTAGTCGGCAAATATTAACGTGATGAATAATCAGACCTTACAGTTTTCAATGTAATAATATATAGTGTTATTCTTCAAATATGGTGTTTGTTATACATCGAATCATTCTTGTCATAAATTTATCTAAGTTTAATATAGATTATGTATTGTCTCTAATATAGAAATGAAAATGTTTGTATTTGACCAAACAATTAACATTATATTTATGATGACCTGTATGCCAAAGAGTTCCTTCTGGGTAATAATATTGCTTCTATAACAACATATTTTCCAAAATTAATCATTAAAGTTTTTTATACTGTTGTTCAATTTAAATATTATCGTCTTGTTTTAGAAACAATCTGCTATAATTATAGTATTTTTTCAGGAATGTCTTTGAAAAATAGCACTATAGGTATCTGACATCCCAGAAAGAAACAACGTTATTTTTTTTAAATGTGTCGGCTTATAGATGATAGCCTGCCATCACCGCCAATCGGCAAATGCCAAATACTCTTTAGTTCTCAGTGAGACTGTTGATACTTAACAACATAATATTTCGTATTTGAGCTCCTACGGTGTCGTTTTAATTCAGTCCTTACTTTTATTTTGTTTGTATATTTTTTCATTGTGATTAAAATTTGCAAGATTTTGGGTGTAAAATGGATTCTGATAGTGATATAAAAGAAGTATCTAATACAACAGCAAAACTAAACAGCAATTCGTTATAAAAAAAAAATCGGCGCATACAGAAGTATAAGAAATCATGGGAAACTGTACCGGAATTTAAAAATTGGTTGTATCCAGAGCCGAATGATTCTTCAAAGTGCAAATGTAGGATATGCAATGTAATTTTGTATCGATGTTAGTGAGGCGTAATTAAAAACACAGTTTAATTTCTAATCACGTGCAAAAGTTAAACGGGGTTTCTTTGAAAAGCCAAGTTACTCTAGAAGCATTTATTAAACCACCCAAACTAAGCTTCATTAACAAATTGGCACACGTGGCTGAAATTAAATTTACAGCGTTCTTTGCCGAACACAATTTAACATTTAATGCTGCTGACCATTTACTTGACGTCATAAATGGGGCATTGGCTGATTCTAAAATTGCGCAAGCTGTTAAATTAAAACGAACTAAATGCACTGGTATTGTTAAGAATGTAATAGGTCAAAGTCATAAAGACGAATTAGCTGATAAATTTCATGATAGCAAATTTAGTGTTTGGACTGATGAGTCAACAGACATTAGCATGATAAAAACATCATGTGTTGTAGTTAGATTCTATGATCCCACCTCCGAAAAAATTGTAAGCAAAATTTTGGATCTTTGCAATTTTTTGGTGATGGTGATCACGAGAAAGCAAACGAGGGAGCAACCAGTGAAAATTTGTTTTCTAGTTTAATGAAAACGCTTGCGGACTACAACATACCAGAAAAAAAAATGTTATTGGGGTTGCGTCTGAATCTGCAACGCGATAATGGGTTTGAGAAATTCTATTGCTACTCGTTTTAAAGATAAGTTTACTGGAGTCCCAGTATTAGAGTGTGTCACTCACTTCATTTATATGCAAGCGAAGCATGTAAACGTCTACCTAAACGCTGTGAAGATCTAGCCCGTAGCATTTCTAACTTCTTCGGTTCAAGTGCTAAAAGACAGGCTCAGATACGACAGTTTCAAGAATTTTTTGAATTAAAAGTTCACAAAATTTTACACCCCTCACAAATGAGGTGGTTATCTTTGCTCGCTGTTGTGACGCGAATAGTAGAGCAATGAGATGCACTGCACCTCTATTTTGACCACAAGTGGTTCGAAGAACGACTGGTTGTGGAAGAAATCCATAAAAGTCTTGATCCATCTATGAAATTATTTTCCATATTTTTGTCATGGGTGTTGCTTAAGTTTACCAAAATTAATAAGTACTTTCAAAGCAGCAAGGTAGTTATTACAGATCTTCACGATAAAATGGTCTCAGCTTATAAAGATATGCGTTTATGTTATATGGAGCGTACATATGATGAAAATTGATCCAAATAATACAGATACGTTTCTCCGTGATGGTCAGATGTGTCTTGGTGTTGAAGTATCGAAGCAAATTCAGAAGCGAGAATTTCTTGCTAAGCAGATCTGCATTCAAGATTTCTTCAGTAAATTTAGAGATTTTATGAAAACAAGATGTTTGTAAATTAGCAGGAGATATGATTTTGGATAAACCGTGCTTCCTTTGCTTTCATTATTAACCTCGAAAAGGGAAATTTCAATCAAATTAAGGGAAACAGCTCCTTCATTGATTTCTTTTGTCATGAGTCTGCCTAGAATAGTAAGAATTGAAGATACACAAATGCTTCAACAAATTGATGATGATTGGCGCAAGCTTCCAATTTCTTCGATTACAGAAGAAATGGAAAATATCAAGAAGCTGATACATTTTGGGCACAGCTACTAAATTTGAAAAATAATACAGGTGATATTGTGTTTCCCAGACTTACTAATTTCACACTAGCAGCTTTGTCACTTCCTCATTCAAATGCTGATTGTGAACGAGTTTTCAGTAAAGCAAATTAAGTGAAATTAAAAGTCCAATATTGACTAATCACCCCAACAATAAATGAGTGTCTGCTAACAAGCCAGTGTATTAAACATTGTGGAGCTTCATGCCAGCGTTTTGAACCAACAGATGATATGCTCGTCGGATGACAACTCATCAGATATACGGTGTGCAAACTTCTAATATTCAATCAGAAGATGAAGAAGAACACTGCATTTTATTAGATACCGATTAAAAAGTGTAGGCAAAGTGATTACAAAATATATAACATATATATATATATAAATATATAAATATATATATATATATATATATATATATAAATATATAACATATATATATATAATAATAATAATGTAAAGAAACGTAAGTTTTGTTCGTTTCGACTTGTTAGAACAGTTCTATCAGTACTTTATTACTCTTTATCGTTCGTTTCGCCGGTGTAGACTCACTCCCTGGCTGTTCGTTTCGCTGAAGTAACTGTACCCGTGGCAGATAGAACTGCTTTTCCTGCTCCATCTCTCGGATAGGAGTGAGTGGAGTATAGGAATTGAAAAAGAATAAGAAGTAAAAAAAACTCTAAGCCCGCCATTTTTAAATCTAACAAGACTTAAATCAATTTAATAAATTTATTTATTTTTAATTCTTGGATGTACCTATAACGCTATTCTTTATTTACTTTATACCTTTACTTCCATTAGCTAGGTACTTATTTTAATTAATACACTCACTTCAAAATGGTTATCGTATAATACCTACAAAATTCATTATAACTATACTTTTTGTATTAGGCCTACTTAGATACTCACTCTTTCAAAAATTATCTTGTGAAAATCTGTTTTACTACTAACATAACCTCCTTCAAATCAGTCCACAAAAAAATTAAAACAAAGTTCGCTTCCATCTTTAAAAATTGAAGTGAACTGAATGGAGTGAAAACGTTTTCGTTTCGCCTCGGAGAGAACAGGCTGTTCCTTCAGTACCCTTAATACTCTACCATGGGAGTGGAACTGTTACAAAAAGTCGAAACGAACAAAACTCTTGTATCTCTCCGGACTTTAAGCCCGTATCACACGACACTAGCTAGTACTTGAAATCCAGTGTGCTAGCTAGCACTAGCTAGTACGTCATCATCTAGCGTCGTGTGAATCAGAAAAAGTATACTGGTTCTGCCACTTGGTACTGGCTACCATACTAGTTGTGAGGATAGAACATGTGCTATTTTCGTACTAGTTCCGACACTAGTTTGTGTAATTCGACCAATCAATGCCCGCTCAGACTATGTGTAGAGTAAATAATAGAAATGGCGCCGACATGGTCTTCGGATGTGATTTTGTTGTTGGCGGAAAATTATTCTAAACATCCTTGTTTATATAATACCAAATTGCCACAATATGACAATATATTTAATATATATAAATTCTATTTAAAACATGTCATCTAAAAATGACAAACTGTGTTCCAGACCCAATTTTAATCTAAATAAACTTGATAGCATGCCAACCTTGGATTTTTTTTTTTCGAATATAAAGTGTGTGTAGGCTTAAAAAAGAACATTTGTGAATCAAGGATACTGTACTTGGACACCCATGGGCTTAGGGGCTTCTGACCACATCGTAAATAAATGAATACAAATTTAGGGAGATACTAAACGTTTGTGTCACCCTGAATGTATACTACCTAACCTCCGAATGTATCATATTTAGCATCCTGCGACCATTATTTCGTCTTTCCCAACAAGTCCCGTGTCCATATTCTTTTTCTTAGGCTCCCTCTCATATTTTTCAATATCTTTATTAGCAATTAATGCAGCTGTTGCACCCGAAATTAATCTCTGAAGTTCCATAAATATTTTCACTAGAACCTAGTACCAAACTAGCAGCGTGTGAATACTCTAGTCCTGTTTCTATTATACTAGCTAGTATACAGATATCTAGTCGCTAGCTAGCACACTTGATTTCTAGTACGAGCTAGTGTCATGTGATACGGGCTTAAAATACAATCCATTTTAGGGCTGAAAATCTCCACATCCACAATAAACTAACAGTTTTTATCCAACATTAGAAAAATGAATAGAACTAACAATATAATTTAATTCCAAAACGAATCATAGATATCGCACAAGAGAAGATTTGATTATAAAATACATCATAGATACTGCCACAGAAAAAAATAAATATTCAACCAAAGAAATTATAACCAGATATTAGTGAATTAAGAAAGTAACTTATTGATTAATATCTTTAATAAGCATAACTAATGTAAATTATCGTAATTGAGACAATTGTTTTAATCTGCAGTCCGAAAATATGGTTCTTTCGGGAACTTTAAGAAAATACAATATTTAAACTCACTTATTAATTATTGACTTATTTTTATTATGGTTATATCTGGTTATTATTTCCACATTTATCATGCTGCGCTTACCCTGTTTTCCACCAGAATAAACGTTTATAAGGTTGTGGAAAAGTTCAGTCTGCTAATAGTTAGAACGATTATCGTGAACTTTACTTTTCTTAATACTTCTAGTGCCTAATAATATACATGTATAGTATAGGAAATAGTAATCTTTATAAATAAAATCATGTAAATGTATACATTTAAAACATTTATGAAAACTTCCCTCAAAGGAAAGAGGCGTATAATTTGCAAAATGTACTTAACCTCAACCATGTCTCCTATCAAAGAACTAAATTAATAAAACTAATATGTATGATTGTTATAAAATTCATGATCTTAGAATAAACATTTGCGTAAAGTTTAATCAAACTATTTATTTGAATGTATAAGAAAGTGTAACAACAGATTTTAAAATGTGTCGTGGTCCTTTGAAGAGAGTATGTCATTGGGGCCCTTTGACAGCACTGGGTGAGTTTGGCTGTAGGTTATAAATAATTGGGGAACTTTTGGCAGTCAGCACACACGTTTATATTACACGATTTTGTTTCAAATGTTAAAAATAATCTACTTTCAATTAAGTTAAGAGCATAAATGAACAGGCCTATGTTTACTGTATATTTAAAAACAAAATCGTTAAAAATCTTAATAAATCACAACTAAGTTTGGACTTAATTTGCATAAACAAGAAAAAAAGGTGATGGTAGGCTTACATAACTAAAGTGTTTAAATATTTTTCTATGGCACAAAACATACATTAAATAAAAACTAATACACACACTGGTAGTACTATAATTTGTTTCATAACAATATTAGATGGTTTGTAAATTTTATAACATAGCCTAATAGAAATAAAGAGATAGGCCAGGTACTCACCTTAGTCATGGGATATAACTCAACCTAAGAACTTGCATAAATGTCCATCCACATAGACACATTTATATGTTTGACAACTAATTTAGAGAAAAAAATTGACCATCTCCCATGTTATTAACACTTTAAATTTCAAAGTAAACTAGGCCTATCAGATAAGGGAGACTGGAGCACATTGGTAAAAGTTGATTATTTCACAAATAAAAACATATATTAGTGCTTTTTTTAGATGTCGGTAACACGGTTTTACACTTCCTGTTTAAGTTTAGAGGATATAGGCCTACTCAATGTCTAGCAGTTACTAAAAAATAAAGTTCATTTTGTAGCTTCAAATATAAGTATTTATAATTTGTTTTGCTATTTATCCTTAGAAGGTTATATTTAAAATCAACCTATTTATCAAAAATAAATGTTCATTTTCATTGTGCCGCACCTTAAACTTTAATTCTTGGCTCCTTCTTAAATACTGTTAAAATGTTGAATTTAGTATTTTGGCCTGTTTAAATACCCTATGGACCTACAACTACAATAATGAAAATATTTTAAATTGTTAAAATTCAAAACATATTTTGCCTACAAAACAGGCCTTTGTTGTTTGTTGAACTAGGCCTTGATATAATTTTGCCATTAAAGCAGTCAGGAAATAATATTAATTTATTTAATTTCATATATAGGTCCAGAAATAATAAATTTCAAAAAAAATCTGACGGAATAAATATTTATGAGAAGGCAGTTGCAAGTGACCCCAGTTCAATTATTAATGGAGGACCGTAATGACAAGTTCAAAAATACAATATGGATTAACATATCAGTAGGTGAGAAAATTTCCCCAAATGTATGCCAAAAGATTAGAATAAAAAGACAAGATTAAAATTCCACTTTCATGGACTGAAAATGAAGACGCAGGAAAGGACTGGATGTTAGGATTCATGAAGCGATTTCCTAACCTCAGCCTAAGAAAGCCGGAAAATACTAGCTTGTCAAGGGCAACAAGTTTTAATGAGGCAAACATGAATGCTTTCTTCGATAATTTTGAGGAAGCTTTAGAACAATACAAAGTATTAAGTACAAGTATAAAGTACAATATTAACAACCTCAGTACAACTACAGTGCTGCAAGCATTCTCGGCGGAAAGAGGGGAACTGGTAATACAGTCTCTCCAATATTTGTGTTTCCTAGGAAACGGTTTAAATCTTCCCTTTTGAATGGTGCACCCCCTGGAAGTTTGGGCATATTTTCACCTTCGGGGTGGATGAATGTGAACCTATTTGTTGATGTCATTAAACATTTCAAAACATTCATTAGAGCTACAAAAGAAGACCCTATTCTCATTCTTTTAGACAACCATGAATCTCATGCTTCCCTAGAAGTAATTCTTTACTGCAGAGAAAACGGAATTCACTTTGTCACATTCCCGCCTCATTGCACACATTGGTTGCAGCTCTTAGATGTTGCTCTTTAAGGTTGATTTAAGTCACATTTGAAGACAGCATTTAATAGTTGGATGTTAGCACATCCTGGAAGAACAATCACCATCTATAAAATATCTGACGTGGCCACTTAAGCTTACACTGCAGCTTTTAGCCTTCGAAACATAGTTTCATCGTTCAAAAAAACAGGATGGTGGACTTAGAATTGTTCTGTTTTTCTCAAAAGAAGATTTTGAATATGCTTTCTTAACAGACCAACCTGCTCCCTCACCTGAAGGTCTACCACTTAAATATATTTTAGGAAACTATATTTCATGTTTTGATAATGCATGTTTTTCTTTTCTTACTATCCAACTGTTTTTGTGATCTGACTATGTCCCAGTCCCATGAGTGAAGGATAATCGAGGGCCCACTGTATTTGTGGAAATAATATGTCTTATTATATTAAAAAATTATAAATTATCTACTAACAAAACCTAACCTTTATAACACTTCATGCATCAGTAGATAAAAATTTCTATTAAGTAGGAAATGGTAATATTGCTGAAATAAACTCTAAATTTAATAATTTTTCAGTACAGACTACGTGTTGTTGAATATGAATGGTGTGTTTGTCAATATTGTATTTTAGGAATAACATTTTGTTCCCGCATCTAAGGTTGGGATAGTTTATTATAGTAAACACATAATTGATTGCATACTAAAATAATTTAGTAATTTTGGTGTCGTGTACAAATATTTTCACTCCCTTAAATATTTATGTTCTTCTTTTATTTAGATTAGTAGGCTACTATATTGATTTTATAACAGGTCTATTAAATTGACTAAATATTTAAATATTGTGTTTTTTTATTAATAGTATTCTTATGTGTTCTAATTTTTTTTAAAACTCTCTTAAATTCCATACTATCCCTGAAAAAATAAACAGTAGGCCATGCATGTGCATTTAATTTGAAAAATGCTCCCTACTTCTTAAAATAAATTGATAATTTTAAGTTAACCTCTAACTCTTTAAAATAGCTTTTATGGCTCTAGGGTAACTTGATTGATTGTTATCATAAATAATGCCTGACATAGGCGTGGGGGTCAAAGCACCCCATTAGCCACAAAAAAATAAAGTTGGAGTGACAAGGTAACTAAGTAGGCCTACCTATTTTTTTTTTCTTTTTAGAAAACCGGGTCAGTGGTTATTCCAAGTAATGGTTAATGTCGGCTTGAGTTAAGATCCTGTTTTATGTTTGTTTTTCAAAGAATAATATTTTCAATTAAACATTGATTCCTTTTTATTACTAATTCATTGTAGACCTAATTGCTAAAATAAAGAGTAAAATATATTCTTTGGAGCGGAGGGCGGAAGGGGAGAGGATCTCGTTGACCCCTTTGTCTTCCATTTAGCACCCACATCAGCTAATGATGCCTAGATCAAAATGTTTCTGGTATTGTTACAATTCAGCACTTGGCATGCTCAACTTTTGTTGGTTGTCTAATTCCGACTTTGAAAGTCAGACTTTTTTCTAATCCCAGATAACTTAAGTCTACTTTGTCCTATCTTGAGTTGAATATTGATACAGTTCCTCTTCGAGTACACCATTAGGTTGCCTGTGCACTCTCACAAAAATATAGTAACTAACATTAGGCCTAATTGTGATTGTCTTAAATATAAAAAAATACCAGAAGAGTAAAGCCATAGTGTAATATTCATTGACCTTTTTGCCACAGTAAAAAACAAATTGAATAAAGTTCACAGTTGAATAATTGTAAGTTTAATTTTAACATGAGGCAAATTTTCAACAACAGATCAAGTTTTATTTTTGCCATATTTTTATCAACCCTACATAATTAAAAAGCTGGACATCATTAAAATTAATGCACTTTCTTGTTTTGGTTTGAATAAAATATTTTATTACTTTTAAACCTAAGTTAAATATTGTTGTGATAATATATTTGATTGTGCACACATGGTTTGTAACAGGAGTACTAGATATTTAATCTGCTGGTGGGTAAGGTTGTGCTGCCGAACTCTAGTTAAAGGTCCATTAAGCTGCCTTTCACAATATGAGCCTTTTCAAGGTTAACACATATGATACACTTAGTTTACCCTGAAAGGAGGAGGCCTACCATACCTTGCATGGTTAAACATTGGTGTAGCTTATACGATAGAAATATAGCATGGGCGTGTGAGGGGGTAATTATGGGGTTCAAATTCCTCACATCTCTTGAAAATTTCTGAAGTTTTTAATGTTGAGAGCATAAAAATGTTTGTGAAACTATTTATCTTAATTTGATTCTGCAATGTGATCTTCATTGATAGTAGTTTATCATACATCCATTTTTCAAAAATGTGTCGGAGGAAGACCACTTTAGCTTCTAGAGGCATCTAACTTTGATAGTAAAAAAAGGGTGAGGAGCCCTCTAAATATCTATTTTAGGCATCAAAATTTCTAGAGTAGGAATACTATATAATTATTTCTAGGGAATTTAATCTATGAAAAAATCTGGTCTAGTGCTATTTAAATTAGCTTTTAGAGGCATCCAATTTTCAAAAATTTGCTGGAAGAGGACTTCTCCAAATAGCCTTTAGAATTACTTAAATTCTAAAAAAAATTTGTGGAAGCCTACTCTAAATTTCTCTTAAATTAGTATAATTTTCAAAAACTCTCCACTTTTTAGGACCACTCCAAATACGTTATAGGACATCTAATTTTCAAACATTAACTGAGAGGAAGAAAAAGCCTTTAAAAAAATTCTAGTGCATCCAATTTTCGAACATTAACTGGGAGGGAGAAAAATTCCTAAAATAAATAAATCTTGATATCTCCCCTTCCCCTCACCACACAAATAAGGTTCCACCACCACTTTTTAAAATAATTTTACTATTTCTATGAAGTCTTAACATCATGTCATAGACTTTAGGAAATTACAATTTGGAATTCTCCCTATGCCCATGAAATTAAGACTGCTACCTTTCAGGGTAGATAGAATGTACATGGAAAGCAGAGAAAACCTGTAGATGCTAATTAATTGGGTATGACTTGAAACGTCAAGGAGAAGTTAAATAAACTATTAAATGTCATTGAAGTTTTTATTTTTTTTCTATTAATTTGGGAAATACAAAGCAGAGAGCATTACCAAGTCTAAACTATTAATTAGTTTTATCCCCATTAATGTGATTTCTTGATGATTTTTGGCCAAGAATGTATTAGAAGGCAATGGAAATTATGAAATTTTATATGTAGGTCTATGGATTTTATTATAAAATACTGGGAAAGTAAATATTCTTTAGTCTGGAAAACTTGCAGAAGTAAAGGAATTTTAAAGTGTAGGTCTTATCAGCAATGTCTGAAAGCGTGTAAAATAAATAAATTGATTTTATCAGCAGAAATCAGATGGGTTTAAAATTTTAATCAGCCGCTACCCTGGATAATATTTCAAAATAAAAGGACACCAGAATGTAGGGCCAATATTTAATCATTAGGCTTTAGTTACATTACAGTGTGAAGGGTATCTGCCAAAAGGCTCAGAATAAATTCAAAATGTGATTAACCACAAAAGCCTTGTAGTGGGTTGTTTTGCATACCACTAATAACTGACTTGCAATGTAAACTATCAAGAAGTGTTTTTATACTTAAAACTTTCAATCAAACATTCTTTCTTTATTTGAGAGGTTTTTCCTCGATTTAATATTATAGGAATACTTTTGATATGTAAAAGTTTTCCCCTCAGGTGTTTTACACCCTTCACTTACAGTAATTATCCTCATTATAAGTTGTGGATAACCCTGGCATTCACTAAGACTTGTTACACCTACATAAATGTAAGAAATATTTCTTTGGCTGTGTGCACTAAACTCTAGGCCAAACTACGATTCTTAAAAACTCAAAATATCTTCTAGAGGCATCTAATTTTCAAAAATATGTTAGGGGAAGATCACTTTAAATAGCTCCAAACAAATTCTAGAAGAGTATATAATTTTCATAAATTTTTCCAACTATGGACCACTTGAAAAATAGCTTCTAAGGGCATCCAAGTTTCGGAAAATTTTTGGAAAAGGGCTTCCGATTCCTCTTTTGACTTGGGAGTCAGGGCATTAAAAACACCCTTTTTTTCTAATTGCCCTTACTACGCAAACACCACTGGATAGTATCATTACCTATAAAGTAAAAATATACCTGGGGCGTACCTATAATTTTTAATTGTTGACTGAAAAAAAGTTACAATTTTCTTCTCCACACACATTCCTTATGTTGTTACTATATATAATGACAAAGAAAGACATAGGCCTACAAAAAAGTACTATACAAATTTAGCCAATAAAATGCACTTATAGAATAAATATTAGTTTATTATACTGTTCATTTAGTTTTTAATTACTATGTACTAAATGTGGCCACAAGAATGTTCTAGTTGTGGCCATGTATAGCTCAACTATTTTTAGTTATTTAATCTAATTGAAGTCCTTTTTAAAGCAAATGTCCTGCACAAGGCCTATGAGATAAAAGGGGAGCAGGCAAAGCGATAGACAACAAAGTGGTCGACACGAGAGGACAAAGTGGTAGACAGCAAACTGCTAGACACGAAGAAACGACACGGACCAAGTGATCGGCACGAGCTGGACCATGTGATAGACAACCAACCGGTAGACAAAATGAAAACAAATATTTGGAAGGCTGGGTGGGTCAAGTGGCCGACACGACTTGGACCAACTGCTAGACAAGCTCAAGTATAGG
>CABFVX010003861.1:4985-56698 GCA_902151425.1 Timema shepardi | reverse complement strand
ATGAGAGTACAAATCTTATAATAACAACATTTATTCTTTAATCCATTAGTGCAATTAGATTTTTTTTTGTAGCACTGTGTCTTACCACCTGTTAGGGTTATACGCTTATTTACTAATTATGTTAATGTATTGAGAATGAGAAAGATTAAATTTATATATAGTGCACCTGAATTTGCGTGGTGGCAGAGTGGAAAACCTTTTAAGAAAAATCACCCTCACTGCACCGGATGGGAATCGAACCCTGATCATAAGCTAACAACTTAGTGTCTGGCAGTTGCTCTTTTATATAATATTTTATTTCATCTTGTTAGTTCTTAAAGTATGATTTTTAGTATTTATAACAAAAAGTTTTTCTCTTTTCCTCAGATACGATAACTCGTTTCATTCAGAGAAGAATTCTTTATTTTCAGATACCATATTGTATATATAAAAACCTATTATTTATTCGAAATGATAACTAAACTAGTGTTAGAAAATATATTTTGAAGAGTGCGTTGTGTAAGTAGATTATTAAAATTAAAAACACGATGGTTTAAGTTTATACACATATTAGTGGACATCACCCTTTTGGGCTAGTTAAATCTTGGGTGTCGGGAGGGCAGCAATTTCTAGGAGGATCCAGACCATCCTTATACCCAACTTTCTAAGCCCATGTTTATCACTTTGTTAGTTTTGAAATAACTTGTCTTTCACTTGAGCCACTCTTAACTGGATTCATCTCGATGTTTGTCCTCTCGTGTCGGCCGCTTGGCTGTCTATCACTTTGTACTCTTATATGGGAGCTTGTCTATCACATGGTCCAGCTCGTGTCGATCACTTGGTCCATGTCGTTTCTGGGTGTCTAGCTGTTGGTCTTTTTACAGATTTGTTCTCTCGTGTCGATCGCTTGGTTGTCTATCACTTTGTACTCCTATACTTGAGCTTGTCTAGCAGTTGGTCCAAGTCGTGTCGGCCACTTGACCCACCCAGCCTTCAAAATATTTGTTTATAGTTTGTCGAGCAGTTTGTTGTCTAGCAGTTTGTATGGTGCCAGATAAAAGAGCTCATTTTTCTCCACTTTGCTAGTTCTGGTACTTGGAAAACCCCTCTAGCATTGGTGAATTATGGTGGTTTGATTATTTGTACCACATCTTGTTAAGAGTACCATAACACCTCTTATTTATCTGGCTACCTCCATCCTCTTGGTCCACTCATTGTCATGATGCTTAAAAATCTTCATCTATTAAACCACCCCAGGAAAGCTTCACCCTCATAAATGACAATTGATCTTCTTTACTTCATAGGAATAGGCCACTAACAAAAATACTACAAGGATAAGAGGGAGTTATCTCACATAACAATATTATAGAGAAAACAAAATAAGCAAGAGTTAAATGTAAAGAGTAATTTAATTCATTCATAAATAACAAACAGTAATTTTTGTGACCTTAATCTCTTCAATTATCTATTAGAACGAAGAAAAACATAGTTGAATACATTAATGATAAAGAAGATTAATGCAATTAGACCAAGTTAGCATTATATCAATAAAGCTATTAATAAACAGTAAATCAATATCTATCCAAAAAAATATAAGACAGACATTAGGAAAACATTAACCTTTGTAAAATAAAGTTATATCATTATTCTACATACTTCTACCTTTAATATCAAGACTTTAAATATCAAATTTTACACAAAACGAAAGTACCTTCAAGTAATACAATACATATTTTAACTACAAACATTACGTTAAAATATACACGAGAGTTTAACATCTCAAACCTAATGCAAACTCACGCGGGACTACTTGAATCGGCATCGTTCAACTACTAAACAAAGTCTAACAATGATATTAAGTTAATGAACATTAGAAGTTTGCCAAATTTATGTTACACAAAATATTGAATTGTAAATAAATGAATTTAAATGTACGACAACAAAAAGCAAGAATAATACGGAAAGTCCAGATAATTAAGATATTAGATTTTAATATATTTCAATTAATATTACGTTAATTTACACCAGCAAACATTGAGAAATTACTAACATCTTTAAGAAACAAGCCCTAAGTGGCGACATGAAACTGAAGTTACATTTAGTTAGAAAATCGCATTTATTAAATAATGCCCACATCTAAAAAATAAATATCAGCCTATCTCGACTATAACAAAATTAAATTTAATAGTTAAGAGTTCCATAATTCAAACGAAAAATACTAACAGAGTATTTAAATTTTCCTTTACAGTGTCCAAAATTTTAGAAGTCATCTCCTGACGATATAAAATAATAACCACAGTCCATTCATCATGGCGTCGATTTCAACAGTCTAACGTTTAATAAATTTGACAGAGGTCCATCCTCTACGGTGCCGAGTTCAATAGTCGAATAATATCTTCCCAACATGCATATTTTATAGTGCGCTAACTGCGTAGGTATTATGGTAGGGATAGTCCATTTTAAGCCGGGTGACGCCGCATTTTGGGAGGATCATGCTGTCTCCCACACGCAGGCCATCTTGCTTGTAGGTCGCTGATTGGTCATCCTGCTTCATGTAAACACTTCTCTGGTTTGTTGACAAAACATCTTTTTGACGGATTGGCTGCTGACGTCAGAGAACAGGTGATTGTTGCTCCAACCTGCCCACAGAGGGCAGCCATGTTCGCGTTGTCTTTTCGCCAGGTGTGCAGGAAAAACGCCCATCAGATGCATTTATGTCAGCCAGGTTTCTAGGCTGTGCAAGCCCGCTTATCCAGAGGGCACGTATATGAACAATTTACACTGTAGAGAGTTGATAGTGAATTATATTGAAAGAAATTGTTTGTATATTGCTTGAAGTCACATGGAACTACAATAGTGAAGAATAATACTATTGTAGGTGATTTGAATGAATGTCGACGTTTCTTGGAGTGGGTAGTATGAATAGGACAATAGTCTATGCAGCATCAGTTTGGGTGGGGCTTCTATTGTACAATACAACCCTTGTTTTTTTACAACAGCGGCATCTAAAGTTGGCTCATCTTTTACTGTTGATTCATCTTCATAGGCAAGAGATTAATCAGATGAATCTTCAAATAAATCAGCAGTGTTTTTTTTTTCTTAATTAATTTGTTTACACTTTTAATACCAGCAGCTTTATCTTTATTTTTTATCTTTTTCTTCCAATTCCTTTTCATTACCTTTCATTTAATAATATTGAAGTAATTGATCAATGTCACCACACTAGGAACATACTCCCTTTCACATAAGGTCTTATATGTTGTTGATTTGTTCTGCTCTGAAGGACAGTTAACAATATCTTTGAAAACATCTCCTAATTATTTTACTGGCTTTGGAGCTTCTTGTAAGCCTATTCCATATGGGCTACCTTTAGTGCTGTAACCTGATATATCTGATGTGGTAGACATTCTGGTAATCAGTGTTCCAGTGGAACTCTGTGATGGTGGGTCTGATGACAAAGCCTGTTTAAGCATTGGTGATTAATGGAACTCTGGAAAATCTAATGATAAAGACTTTGATTCAATAGGCCTGGGTGAAGTTTCCACATTTTTCTTGTCAGAGGTCACGTTTGTGGCGTAGGTGTCATTGTAAGTAGATGATCATACTTTGACTGTACTTGAGTCATCTTCAACAATTTCTGGGCCTATCTGATCATCATGAAAACTCTTCCAAACATCAAAAAGCATTCCAGCAGCCAAGTCTCCTTCTCATTCAATAACTTTTGATGTTGTGTTATAGAATGCATTTAAAGTAGCCTTACAGGATCAATTTTTGTTTCAAGATATTTAAGGTGGTTCAAATGTTGTATTGTTACTGCTATAGGCTAGGGTTCACAATGCACTTTCATCACACATTATTTTAATTGTATCATGATAACCTTGTAAGCCTATCAACTAAATTATGTACAAAATGTGAAAAAAAATAATTAAGCTGGCCACAGGTGGTATACCATGATAACCAGTTGTGACCATGAGATGGCCAAAAATGGAATATGTACACATTACATGTACGTACCCTATGTGGCCACCCCCTGTTAAAGGGTAAAATGGTTACTTAGTTTAAATAAAAATGTCAATGCCGTGACAAAGTTCAACTTTCCTTTACTAAAATATGTTAAAATTATAAGTAAAAATGTATTTCTTCTTTTGGATGTTACTTGATATAAATAGTCGTGTTCCTTAAGAAATTTGCTAAGAAAGACCACACAAACAGCTTGGTAACATTTTGTAATTTTCCGAAGGTAGTATGGGTGATTTTCAAGAGCCAATGACTGAAGAGCATACATAATAAAGCCCAAAGAATATGTTAGGTGATTTTGAACAAAATTACACATTATTTTAAATTATTTAAAATGAATGTGGCCAGAACTGAAGCAGCTACCCTAATGGTGTCATTTGTGTGATGACTGTTGTAATCTTGTTGTTCGGGTGATAGTTATTGTGATGTTTGTGTGATACTGGGATGTTTTTGTGAACTGTTGTAATGTTGTTATTTGTGTTGTACTAGGATAATCTTGTTTGTGTGATGTAGGTATCATCAAGATTGTGACCTTCATGACAGTCCACTGCAGCAGTATGTGGTGGCCTCCAGATAAATCCTTGGCGGGGTTCTTGCACTTGAGTGTATTCCTGTCATTAAGTGGCCTCACACTCTACCACTTCATGAACGCCATCTATCTTGGCCCGGGCTACCTACCTCCTGGCTGGGCCCCGGTAAGAACTGCCAACAAACTTTGTAGCCTGTGTTAGCTGAATGGACAGCGGGACTTCTTCCTGCAGTCTTGTGTGACACCAGGGGCAACCTGTCATCGGCAGTCAAGTCTAACATAAGAGTGACTCCTTAGACCATGCGGCCACCGCAGCTGGTTCAGCATATTGTGGGAATGACTATTTAAGGAATTATTATTACATTAGGCCTATGTTTAGTTAGTTCCTCTCAAATTGAATTTATTTATTCTATTTGCAACTTTTAAAATTTTACAATTATTATTCAATCATTTCAGAAAATATAGAATCAGTTTTTCTTGATCACTTAAGTTAAGAGTGATAGGACACTTAGAATGGAACATGTAAAAGGAACAAATAAAATAAAGGACATTTTTATAAAATTCCTTTCTCTCCCTCGTGTGGTTTAGAAAGTTGTGTTGCACGTTTCACACCCCATCCTGATGAGTTCTAATAGAATAAAACTTAGATCAAGGGTTTGATTAGTACTGATAAATTTTCTTCAAGAGGCAGCCATTACTTCTTTGTTCAGTGGGAGAATTTTTTTTCTTAATCGAATTTAGACTTTTTTATTGAAGATAAAATGTTAACTCCTTGTTTCAGGAAAATGTGGATCATACAGACTCGTTACAGTTTTGCAACACTTGTCAAGGATATAAAGCTCCAAGGACCCATCATTGTCGCAAGTGTGAGCACAAACCTTTACTATCAGTAAAAATAAATTTAAATATTTTAAAATTAAGGATTTAATTTTCGAGTGTGCATATCTAAGAGTATGTCTTGTGGGCAATTAATTGGAATATTGAAAACAATTGTATAACGAAAACAAGAAACTACATTATAGCGCCGTTTAACACATTTTTCAACAACAGTGAAATTGGAATCATTGACATAGTTTTTTTAGTTTTAAAATATATGTATATCTTTTTTCTTAATTTTGATGTATTATTTTTAAAGCCTGAAAATAACAATTTTGGTTAAATATGCTGGCCATGAAAACAACTTAATTATAAATTAGATATTTCAAATCATTTGTTAGAAAAAACATTGTGAGAATAGAATATTAAATTTAGTTTCATTGAACCTCTTTTCTGGTTAGTAAAGTAACTGCTTTAGTGATCACATGATCTAAGGCCTAACGTTTGCAATAGGCTGGACTGTTAATGACAGGGAGATCGAGATTTATATCCCAGTCAGGTACACTGTGGGTGAATTGACCTAAACAATTTTCTACACTCCCTCCACACAAATGCAGGTACATTTCCTATAAATCCAACCTTCTTCAACCCTAACATATTAGCATAATTAGTACATATGTGTACAAACCAAACAGGTAGTAAAACATTGTGCTAAAAGTAGTATTAAAGCTACTCTCAAATTACATCAGTAGGGCGGGCCTATAGTGTATTTGAGATAAAGCTATTGTCTGCTATACATATAAATCAGAATGTGACACTTTTAGTGCTTTTTTCTTTTCCTAAATATCGTATTCTATTTGTGTGTGTACCATATCTTATTATCGAGCTATCTGTATATTTCACTAATGAGGTAGGGATGATTAAGTTAGAATTTCAGAGGTAATTTACATTAATTTTTGTGAAAGAGGGGAAAACTATTTAGGAAAAAACACTTTTGCTGCAACCAGCCAGGATTTGAACTTTGATCTTCTCATCACCTTCTAGCTAACCAGACCAGATGAGTTTGACGCCAGCACACATGACAGCCAAAGCAGGTTTTAATAAATATACCAAGGTTACCTTTCGATAAAAGCTAGAAAAAGTATGACACATAATAAATGGATATATAAAGAAATAAAGGCCCTCACCTTGTATCCTGTTTCCATTATTTGCAGATAGTATTTAAAAAAGGGTGTCAACAATTGTGTGTACTGCCTTTATATTATTTTTTATACTTCATTTTCTATTTATAGAAAGCTAAGATGATGTCATTCTAACTCTTTCAGTTGTATTGAGTTGACACAAAAAATCTCAAATCCATTAAAAAAGTTCATTGACCTTAGAGAGTTTGGACTTGATTTTTAGATAAAATAGTGTTAATAAATTTTTAAATTCATTGAGAGAATTCACTCTGACTGTTTTATGGTATCTTAGGATACTTTTTAAGAGTAATTAGTCACAATAAATCAATGTTGCTATTAAAAGCTAATTGTGCATTTAAGGTGGCAGGTGTGTGATGAAGATGGACCACCATTGTCCCTGGATCAACAACTGTGTGGGGCACAAGAACCATGCTCATTTCGCTGGTTTCCTGTTCTTTGCTGTTTGTGGCTGTCTACTAGCCAGCCTCACACTCTCCTGTTCTCTTTACAGAGCGCTTAATAGGGTAAGTAGTTTGTACCCCCTTTACAATGTGCAGACTTGCCAATATACACATATATGGGACAGAGGGACTAGGAAAAGAAAAACTCCATGGTGTCGGCCCACAATCAAGCTATATTGACCTAGTGGCCACTGTCTGCTCGCAAAATAGTACAAACTTCTGCGGATAGAGGGTGTTATGTGGTCATCCCAAGGAACCCTCTGGCCGAATTAAGAGGAACTAGGAAAATCAAAATACTAGAGATGGAAATACAAGGGACTACAGGAAACAACTTAGGAAAGAGAAATACTTTAATAAATGTAATTTATTATTTACTACCCTGTTTTATGTTTGACACTGTCTCCATGTATTTCTAAATCAACAAGCAATGATTTGTTTTTATAAACTTTTAGTCAATTAGAGCCTATTCTTATTTTTTGTTAATCAGCTATCCTAGCCATATTTTGAAATAATATTTTCATATGTTTACCAATGATATATTTTAGTTTCAATCAGGGTTGGGGAGAGGGGGAGTTGCAGGGGGTGCAAAGTCAACTTATTTTCTTCAAAGTAAAACCAAATTTAATGTATACATTTCCCCCCAAGATGAATCATTGATAGAATAAATATATTATTTGTGAATAAACATAATGTGCCTATTATTATAACTTTAGACGCTAAATAATAAATTAGGGATGGGACCTCAAATCCTTAAGGATATTTGGGAAGATTTCTGATTCGAGTCTCAAATCCTTTTAAAAAAATGTTTTTTTTCTTCAATTTTTTTAAATGGAAATTTGTTTTAGAGCTTTAATAGTGCTTATTGGTGGTTCATAACCAATTATAATCATAGGATGAACTCGACAAACAAGCCCCAGACCAGTAATCTTACACTTAACTGAATGCTATAATGAATTGATCATAAAAGAATGTTAACATTTAGTTACACTTTGTATTTTATCTTTTTCTATTATTTTTCCTCTTATGCTCATAAGTTTTTCCAATATTTCGGATTCGGATTTAAGATTCGGGATTCAGAATCTTAAGTTAAATTGGAGATTCAGATTCAAGATTTGGATGTGTACAATAGTGATTTAACTTAGCTCTAAAATAAATATTATTTATATTATATTTGGAAGAAGGTACAGGAAAGGTGGTTAGAAAAATATATAATAATGTCATATTATAACTAGAGTTGGGTCTAATCCAATATTTTAAAAATCCGAATCTTCAATTTATCTTTGAATCTCAAATTCATAGCTAGTCTTGAAATAGTTATGAAGATAAGAGGAAATATAAACATAATAAAATAATATAAAATATAAATAGTAACTAAATGTTAACTTTCTTTCCTATAATCTATTCATTATAACATTCATACATTAGTTAACTGTTAAATTACTGGTCTGGAGTCTGGTTTTAGAGTTCATCCTATTATTATAAAGGATTCTTAACCACCAATAAGCAGTATTAATGCTCTAAAACAAATTTTATTTGAAAAATTGAATTAAAAAAAAAAATTGCTTCTCAAATCCTAAATTTTCTTGCATCCTCAAATCTTGAATATCTTTAAGGATCTAAGGATTATAGGATTCTAAGGCCCATCCCTATTTTGTAGTTTTTGAAGCCGGACTATTTTCCAAGGCAAAGTCGAAGCGGATAAGGATTTGAAGCAAAGTAAAAGCTTTTAAAACTCTGTACATCCCTAAATCTCAACTTCACTTTCGATTATTGATATTGTTACTGAACAAAAGGCCTGCTGTGAACCACTCTTGGTTTTTCTTGACTAATAGAGTGAGATACTCATTTTCTCAGTGACAGACAGCTAAGTGAGCTGGAATGAGGATAAGGTTCAAGTTAGCAGGTTCTCACTTAAGACATGTCTGTGTTTCAGGTCTGGTACATGTACTACGGCACAGGCACGGAGCCGATAGTGTACTTGTCAGTCACCACGCTTATCTTGTGTGTGTTCTCTTTGGGGCTTGCTATTGGCGTAGTCTTAGCCGTCGGCATGCTCCTCTTTTTTCAGGTAAATGGGTGTATCCTATATTGGTTATTATTATTATTATTATTATTCTAGGGTATTCTGTCTTACAACAGGTCCATTCCCTTTGTCATTTAATTTAATCCGCCAATACTCCCTGTCCTCCGCCCCCTTGAGCTCCCAGAATTTTCTTCTTCAAGTCACCCAATATTTGAATCCTATTCCTTCCTAAGCTCCTCTTTTCTTCAACCTTTCCTTCTATGACGCTGTGCAGAAGACAGTTCTTCCTAAGGATGTGTCCGATTCAGTTTCCTTTGTAATGAAGAATCACATCCAAAATGGATCTCTTCTCACCCACTCTTTTTAGGATATCTTCATTTGTCACCCTGTTTGTTCATTTGATCTTCTCAAGTCTTCTCCAGCTCAACATTTCAAAGCTCTCCACGTATTACTTTTCTATCTTCCTAAGATTCCAAGTTTCTGCTCCTTACAGTGTGATGTTCCATATACAGACCTTCATTAATTTCTTCCTTAGTTCCAAACTAAACTTGCTGGTCAGCACTAACCTTTCCTTGTAGAAAGTTTTCTTGGCCATGGTGATCTTCAACCTAATTTCCTTGGTGCAGTATTGGTATAAGGGTAAAAATAGAGGTAATTACTGTTCCTAATTAGCTGTAAGGGTCATGACATTTATGTACACTCAGTTTACCCTCAAAGGCAACAGTCTTACCTTGACATATTACATTATGGCACTATCTTGTAAGCTTCATCACAGTGGAAACATTAAAGGTTAGCTTGCTACCTGTTAGCGTAAACAAAGGGTACATATTTCATGGATTATTTTGACAAACAACGGCTAATATGAGTAAAGTATAGGCCACACACTAAGTAGGTTTGGACCAATTACAATTTTTAACCATTTTTCCAATGCTCTGTGGCCCACACAGGTAGCCATACAGTATAAGGTGTAGATCTTGCAATATACTGTATTGCCGGTAATAGAGGGGTCACATTTCGAATCTCAGCTACACGCATCATATTCTCTCCATGCTAATACGTGTGCATTTCCTCCAAACCAAACTCCCAATCTCTATTTAGAAAGACTTATTAACCCTTTGATTGCCAAGAGAAATGACAACAACAAAAATGTGCTAAAAGTACCAAACTATTTTGCTGAAAAATACAGAATTTTGTTTAAATTTTAATAACATATTAGTATTTAAACTTCATACTCAAATATTTACATAAACTAGCTAGCATGCTTGTCAATCCGATGATATAATTATACATGTGCTTTTTTTAATGTTTAAGGTGATTCGTCCAACAAGCTTCTCCTAGAATAAATAGGCTATAATATTTTGACAGGGAATTTTGAACATGGTGGAAGGGTAGATGTTGTATTGTGAAAGGGGGGATAGGCAGGTGGAGGGGGAAAGTAAGCTGGGATTGCCAGCTCTTTGTTCGCAACAGCATGTCATAGCACTACCTCTTTTTTCCTCTGAGGAACTTCATTGTTATTTAGTGTTTTAGAACATGAATAGTCACTGCATGGCTCACCCAGGAGTTGTGGTCCTGAGTTTGAATCCTGGTTACTAAGATTCATAGAATATTAATAAATTAAAATAATGAACTTATTACACGTGTCGCAAAGTATTTATTGTACCAAATACTATTAGGCCTGTATTTACAAAATGTGTTCTTAGAATAAGAAAAATATGTATTACTAGGCAATTTAATGAAATAATTTGAGTGGTGGAAGTTTAAAGGTTCTTTTATTATTCTTTTAGCACTGAATCTTACTATCCGTTCGCAGTATACTCAAATATACTAATTACGCTAGTTAGTTAAGGATTAGGAAAGCTGAATTTAAAGAAAGTGCACTTGCATTTACATAAAGAGAGTGCGAAACAATTTATAATATAACTACACTCTGTACACCTGACGGAGATCAAACCCTGATTTCCCTGTCTTTAATGATCTAGTCTACGATGAGAGTGACATCTTATAAATCATGCTAGCACCGAAGCAGGTTTTAGAGTTCTCTATTTATAGTAAAAAAAAAGTATTACTTTTAGTTGTTATTATTATAATAGTTTACAAAGCTCGTGATTGGCATCTTACAAACCGGCCGAAAAGCTGTAAAAATGTTCATATGCCATGTAGGTCAAGTGGCCTACAAGACTATGACCAACTGGTCGATAAGCTTATGCATAAGAAGGCAAAGGAATCGACAGCCAACTGGTTGACCAACTAAATAAAAATATCTAAAACTTGAGTGTGTCAAGTGATCAACACGTTTAGGACCATTTGATAAGATATACAACTATTTGACATGAGAGGACCTAATGGTATACAAAAGTCAAGATGGATTGACCAATTGACTGACAAGTTATTACATTGCAAACAACGTGTTCGACAACAAAATTGTAAACGGAAAATAACATGTCTATGAAATATTATTTTTTAATAAAATTTATAACTTTGATAAATACCCACATTTGTGGTCACATGGTCCAATGCCTCATTCTCATTCCTTATTCTGCATATAGCTCAAACGAGGAGTGAGAAACTAAGGGAAAAACTAAACAATTTAGTGGATTTTTTTAGCACCGCCTCTTACTACCCGTTCGGGCTACACGCTAATTTTGTGAATTAAAATCATCATTAGTAAGGCATCAATTTTCTAAGTTGGTCTTGTTGGGTTAACCACTTGGCTTTCGATCATTTTTTCCGCATATGCATGAGTTCAACCAGTTGGTACAAGTCATTTCCTACTCGTGTAACCAGGCCCAGGGACATCAAACAACAGTAGATTATGAACCAGTGGTAACAAAGCCCCGGGACATAAAATAATGGAATATTTTCAACCACTGGTAACCAGGCCCGGGGACATAAAACAGTAGAATATAATGAACCACTAATAACCAGGCAGTGAGACATAAATAATAGCAGATTGTGAATCAGTGGTAACAAGGCCCCGGGACTTAAAATATAATATTAGAAACCACTGGTAGCCAGGCCCCGGGGCATGAAACAATAAAATATAATGAACCACTGGCCCTGGAACAACAAACAATAGTGGGTTCTGAGCGGAAGCTGTGTTTCAAACTAAGATTCTTAGTGATTAATTTGAATGTATGATTTAAACCCTGATTTTAATAATAAGATTATTATTTGACAACTAGAAAAGTTACTATAAATGGGTTCACTAATTCATACATCAAATCATGTGAGCTACAGCTGTACCTTTGATAAAGGCCTATACTATAATATTTATACAACTTATAGTCTGCACTGACTATACTGACTACACTTTTATATCGTCAGTTCGCGTGGATATGAGATCATGAGTGTGGAACAAATCCTGGATAGTTCAGTGCTAGAACATTGACACGCTAAGATCTTGGAATAAATTTTATTCTAGTGTCAAGGTGTCATTTTTCAACAAATTTAAATTAATTAAAGTGTATTCTCCTCCATACGAACATTACTGTGAGTAAAGTGATTTGCAGCTTGTGTGTTGATATTCATTAGTAATTATTTAAGGAAGCCGTAATTCAAACCAAAACTCTTTGTGGTGAATTTAAATGTATGAAATAGTTCCTTATGAACTCCAACAAGTAGGGAGCTACTATGTCTTTAGCAAATGATATACACACCACATATATATATCTCCTACGTTTGTTATGAGTTTATTACGTACACAAGGCTGTAGCTAGCCAATCATTTCAGGGGAAGGGGGGTTTGATGAACACATCCCAATTCCCGGAAGCTAGAACTTTAAAAAAAAAGATAAACCGTTCTAGAAGCTATCTGAAGTGTTGTTTTTTTGGCAACATAACCCCCTAACTTCCAGAGCCTAGGGCAAATACTAAATATTATACACCTCCTGAAGCTATCTGAAGTTTTTTTTTTGCAACATAACCCCCTAACTGCAAAGGCTAGGACAAATTCCAAATATTAAACAACTCCAGAAGCTACCTGAAGTGGATTTTTTGGAACATAGCATCATAACTTCTGAAGACTAGGAAATATTCTAAATATTAAACACCTCTAGAAGCCATCTGAAGGTTTTTTTTGCGACATAACGCTATAGCTGCCAAAGGAGAGAAAATATTCTGAATATTAAACACCTCTAGAAGCTATCATAAGTGTTTTTTTGGGCAATATAACCCCCTAAATACTGAAGGCTGGAAAAAATTCTAAATATTAAACAACTCTAGAACAGTAGCCGTATGTCTTCTTTGGTGCTGAGAGACAACTCACAGCTGAAAGCTTTGAAAAGTTACCAGACCAAATTATGTATCCCTAAACCAAACCACATGAGCTGCAAAAACATGTGTTTAGCAACTATCACTTCTGACAGTCAAAATTTAGATATATACCTAAATGTTGACTCTCATAAGTCAGATTTGAACTGTCAGTCAGCACCAAAGAAGCCACGAGTCTACTGTAGCTCTGAAGTGCTTTTTATGGTTACACAGCTCCCTAATTTGTACTTGTATCTTAATTTTGATATTGTTTGAACCATATATTTTGCTCATAACATTTCGGGGAGGGTTTGAACCCCCCACCCCCTGTCTACGGCCTTGTACGTACCTGAAAACATCGTATATCAAATCTTTCATTGTTTTATGTTCATATCAATTCTGGTTCGATTTTACCTTTTTATTTCGTTTTCTTGGTTTTGATGCGCGTTACTTTTTTTAGGGGGGAACTTATCCATGCTCAATAAATACGCAAAATTATGATTTTTTTTAGAAAATGCCTAAATAAATGCAGAACTCATGTGACATTAGATATATTTTTCAAAACTTTTAAGATCTTTTTAATGTTCAATTTACAATTAGTAATAAAAGTGAAATGCATGTATTTTTTATACATTCATGAAGTTAATTGTAATATACAGATAAACAATAAGTTTAAAATCAAGACGCGTTTTAATGTACCAAGAGAGGAGTTCATTTGACACTTTACCTAGAGTTGAAGAATGAAACTAACACATTAAAATACTATCCAAGTGCCAAATTACTAGAGGAAGGAAAACAAGACAAAATAAATGTCACAACTCATCACTCAGGTAGTAAGAGGCGGTGCTAAAAAAAACACTTAATGGTGAGTCATTAGACGAAGACCTGGCTAGCCCGATCCTTCCTTGGTTGGCTAGTCTGTGTTATTGGTAGGTACAGTCAAAACATGACATTTGAGGAAATAGACATAACAAATTTACTTTGCGTTGATCATAAATAATAAAATAAAAGAGTAGAGTTAGACTAATAAAAAAAAAATGAAATAATGACAATAAGTATTACAAAATGATATAAAATCAAAGTATCGGGGTATAAAACGAAAAGTACTTGTATAAGATCAAAGATTATGTAATTTTACAACTATTAAATAGCTTATAAATTAAAAACTAATTTTATTTAAAATATTGTAAGTACTTCATTGCATACACTTCATATGCATGTCTAGGTAAAATAAATTTAATCCCCATACACTAACTCCTTTACCTTAAAATTAGTACATAAAATGGATAAAATAGAAAGTTTGACTACTTATAACTCGAGAACTGTATTGAATTGAAATTATTGAATCAATATTTATATCTTATATTAATACACTTATTAAAATAATTTAATAAAATGTTGATGGTCGAATGACCTTAAATATAATAAAAAAATCACTAGCCAAGATATTAAAAAAAAAACTGTTTTATTTAACATTAATTTTTAAGCTTTGAAAATTTAAATAGCTTAAAAATAGAATAAATCACTGAAAAGAACATAAAAACCGAGTAAATAACAAAGTTTACAAAAACAACAAAATTAGATTGTACGCTAAAATTGGGTTATGCATAGCAGCTGCAGAATGGGAGGGTGAGGAGGGGGACTTCAAACCTGGTACTTCTGCATAAATATGAAGAGGTTGGGGTGGATTATCATGATCTTCAAGATTTATTTCATCCCTTTAGAAATCATTCATATTCACACTCGCTTGATCAATGTCAGCTGGTTGCCACTCCCACTTGTTCCGATCTTTCACCTTCACTAGAATATAATTCCTGTTCAATTTCATTATTTACAAATACATAATCACTAACAAATTGAACACTCTCTCTTGAGCTATCAATAAATATTGCAAGTATTTCTGTATCTTGAATCACAGGCTTCCTCTTAGTAACCATGTTTACAAACAAGGCCAAAGATAAAACTCATAAAGTTAGAAAATAATGTTCATGTTCGCTATATCAAAACTCTTAAATGCAAAGACTAATAAAAGTAGCTTGAACATACAAGAATGCAGTGGAAATAAAATCTAGCCTATCTGTAGACTTTTTACTGAACTAAGCGCTCGAAAACATGGGATCGCTGTGAGCGATGCTGACAATTTTAGCAAATATTTTGTGCATCACCCTGAGCAACTTTGGCACTCAAAGGGTCAATAACCTTGATATGTATTGTACTGACTATACATACCCTATCTGATGTGTGTTTGATTCATTACTGACATTTTGTGTGTGCAAAGCCTTATATACTTTGAGGAGAAGAAAAGGCAGAGTTAAAAAGTGAGTTTTTGCATCTGAATTAGTTTCATGTTGGTAACATGTGTTATTGACCAAAATAAAATGGCGATGATTCTTTTATTTAACAAATATCAAGGCTAAAAGTAAATAAGAATATAGTCAAAGTTATTTTTCATCATTAGGATTAAATATTAATGTATCAGATCAAGCGCAAACTAAAAATTTACAGTTGGTTTTATTTACAATACACTTTGTAAAGTTCATTTGTATTCATAAACAATGTATGGTTATTATATTTAAGTACCATATTTCATTTTATTAATAGCTGAACATTTTTTAAGTAACTGTCACTATTGATAATAATACATTGACAGAACCTAATAAATTTATAAATTATCTAACTAAACAATAATATTTACTAAATCCCATGAAAGATTTTTTTAATGTCTCTTTTTTTATATATTTCATATTTTTTCCAAATTTAAATATTTATTTTTATTTTCAGTATAATTTTCTATCCCTCTTCAGCAATTTTGTATTATTTAATTTAAATACTAATTATATTATTCTTTTTGTTAACCTCACAACACTAGCGCTGTATTTATTTCATTTGTACTACCTTTTACTGTGTCAGCTTTTGTAAATTTTTGTAATGACGAATCCTCCAATGTTCCGACAGGAAGTCCTGATACAAAGGACGATCGTTTGTTCTCTCTTGGTTGAAATTTCAACTCTTTGTGCACGTTGTTTGACGAGAATTCAGGTTTATTAATGTAATCCTGATATAAATTGCATTAAATATGTATTTAAATAATAATTAAAATAAGTACAGAGTTTAATATAAAAAATAATTTTAATTAAAAAGTGTTTTAATTGAAAAAAGATGAATATCTATAGAATCTTCATCTTGGAAGAACATGACATCATGGAAATCACATAGAAACATATAATATTCAGCACCGCGTCTTACTACCCGTTCGGGTTATACGCTTTAAGTACTAATTACTCTAATGGATTAGGAATTGGGAAGGTTGAATTAGAGGAAGTGAACCCGCATTTGCGTGGAGGAATAGTGGAAAACGATTTAGGAAAACCCACCCTCATTTCAGCCGACCGAGATTCGAACCTCGATCTCCCCATCCTCGGCAGTCAAGCTCAATACGACAAGCACGTTAGCCAACTACGCCACCAAGGCAGGTTAGAAACATATAAAAGGGATAAACACAATATGATTTTTACAATGAAAAGAACACAGTTCACACAATACAATCACCCCATAAAGGGAGAAGAGATTTTCCTTATAGAAATATATTATATATTCTAGAGATGGGTCGAATCCACTATTTCTCGAATTCGAATCCGAATCTACATTTTATTTTTGAATCTTGAATCCGAATCCTAACAAGTCGATATAAATTTTAATGATTTACAAATAGACCCACATTACACAATATAGGCCTAAACTGTGAATTAAGGTTTATTTCAATCATGCTTTCAATTTTAATACCCTAATTCCCCCCCCCCCCTCNTCAATTTTAATACCCTAATTTCCCCCCCCCCCTCGCAAAATACAGGTTAAAATCCAGCCAAATTAAACAATCTAGACTCATATTATTGTTTAAAAATCAAATCAATCAAAAGTTGAGTCTGTTTTAGTTATTTTTAAAAGTGTTGTTAGAATGGGTTAATTTTCTAAAAAAACATATGAAATAAACAGATTAAGCCTATATATCCTTTGATAAACTTTAATCATCATTAAATAATATTTTATTGTATTAAGATAGCAAAAATAAAAATACAAACAGATATTTTTAATTAAAGACTAAAACAACATGCTTAACAATTAAACATACATTGTAAATAGTGAACTCAATAATGCTTAAGTATGTTTTATTATTATTTTATATCCATTATAATTTTTTGCGTAGAAAACAAATATATTCGATTCTTGCGATATATCGATTTTTGAGAATACATTCTATTTAAAACACGAACATATTTTCGACTACAATATGTTAATTCCCATTTTATAAGGCAGGACTACGTTTGAAAATTTCTACAATTACTTCAATAACATATTTTAAAAAAATAATAAAAACTAAGTAAAAATCAATTAAAAAATAAATAATGGATTAGCAAGTCGTTATTTGATTCTTAAAACTTGAGAGCGCTTACTATTATTATTATTATTATTATTACTATTATTATTATTATTATTATTATTATTATTATTATTATTATCACCGTGTCTTACTACCCGTTCGGGCTATACACACTTACGCTAATGTGAAATGGTAGGGTGATTGTGAGATGAAATGAAGGACCTACACTTTAACGTGGAATCCGAACCACGGTGGAGGCCTGGCATTCCTCACATTTACTAGATGTCTTGTCAGAGGTGAAGGAAGGGTTTGGTATGGTAATCAGATAAATCTGTGCCGGGACCAAGGATTGAACCCCGGCCGCCAGCATATAAGTCTGACACCTTACCCCTAGACCGCCAGGTCACCGACGAGAGCGCTTACTAAGTGATCAGATTACCTGAATCGATTTTCAACAAACAATTGATATACAATACATAGGTCGATAGGGATAAATAAACAGTTTTATCGCTGTCTGACTTGACAGTATTTATTTTTCATGAAACCCAACAAAACATCTAACTTAAGGATCGTATGCAATAAATTGGGGCTCTTTCCATAGTTGTAGATAATTAAAACCAGTTGGGTAGTAAGAATTAACAGTATCTTTATTTTAATCATCACTCGGGCTAGTAAACATATACGTCATGGTAGCTGACTTTGTATAGTGTGTATATATAGAGTTTTAATGTGTTTATTAAAATATTTACAAGATTGTTCGTGAGGTGAAAGTTTATAAGTGACCATGTGCTGAAACGGTTGAGTCCAAGTTTCCCATAGAGGTGGGAGGGTAGGGTACAAGGCAAGTGAGATTTTCCACACCTAATAATTTTTTATTTTTTTAAAGAAGATTTTATTAATGTTTATCTCTTTTGTCCGACAAAATAAATATTATGGATTAAGTTGTGCTTTTCAAGTAGGCCTAACTAAGTAATTTTTGAATTCAGCATATTATGCTTTGTTTATGAGGTGAAAGATTCGATCATCGAATCTAGTAAAACACTGAATCCTCGAATCTCGAATACTTGTCAGGATTCATTGGATTCGAGGATTCGAGTGGCCCGTCTCTAATATATTCACAATAGTTAATTAGTCATCATTTCTTCAATAATATACTAAAGTTACCAGGCAATAGTCACATACACCATAAATAATAGCCCAAAGTGGGGTACGCACGCGCACACTCCATAATTTGGTGCAAATCATGAAGTACATGCATACTCCATGATCTGCAAAACTAATTGGTACTTATAAAAAATAAAGTTCCACATTCTAATTAATGTTGCTTGATGACAAACTTGTTTTATAATTTAACATCAGTAGATACTCTACATTATTATATTTTGAAGAAGTTACAGAAAAGGTGGATAGAAACATAGGCTATTATAGAAACAAACACAGTATGGCTTTTACAATAAAAAACAACACAGTTAACACTTTACACTGCTGCCATTGCTACATTATAGCAAGTAAATCTTTGAAATTTCATTTAAAAAACAGTTAATTTCAGTTTAAAAATTGTTTTTATAAGAAAAATAATTTTAAAGCATTTAAAAATCACAAATAGGCCTACTTCAATAACCTTCTAATAAATATGTCAAGATATTTATTTGCAAAGTCTTTATTTCTATCAAATATGCTTGTTTTTGTTTCTTTTAGCACATTTAGATTAGATATGATATCAAATAAAATTATGGGAGAGTAATAATCCTATTGTTAACCTTTATGGTCTCAGGGTAAAGTGCTCGCATATGTTTGTGGGTTCAAACCCAGCAGGGGTTGATGAATCCTTCTTGAGCAATAAAAATTCATAACACAATTTCCTTCGGAGGGTAAGTAAAACCGTTGGCCCTATGTTGATGTTGATTCCAGCATATAAAAGAACCTCTAAAGGTATGTTAAAATGCCTTTCCAGAAAAATTGTTAGGCCCTTTCACTCTAGCTTATAGGAATTCTCGAGTGCTGATACAATCAGTCTGTTCAAAAAGTGCACGTTAAATACTTCAAATAAATAAATAAAATCCTATTAATACACTCCACCATAAAAACCATAGATAAAACAAAAGTAAAATATAAATACCTAGACTTTTAAATACCACAAACAACCAGATATATATCTACAACATTTGACTTAAGATTTTTTTTATCTTAAATGTTTTTTTATTTCTTTAAACTGTTAGGCAAAACATGTTCACCTTGCCTATGTATTTTACAAATATATATGTATATATTTTCTCTACATTATAATTATTAGATAACTAAACTATCAGGTTGCTAGAGTAAGTTGATGTAACTAAAACTATAATCAAACTTTGTAATCTTACTATCTCTTATTGTATTCATTGATTAGTTGATGATTTGTATAAAAATTAGGAATGAACCCTTGAATTCCCTGAATCCTTAAAGATATTCGAGAAAATCTCACATTTGATACTCAAATTCTTAAAAAAATATATATATATTTTCAATTTCTTAAGTGAAATTTATTTTAAAGCTCTGATTATAATTATAGAATGAAGTTAACAACCAAGCCCCAAACCACTAATCTAAATTAAAGTTGATCCTTAAAGTATTATTATTATTATTATTATTACTATCATTATTTGTTCTGTCTTACGACAGGTCCATTTCTTTTTTCAGTGAACTTAGACCACCACTGTGCCTTGTCCACTATCACTTTTTTTTTATAATCAAGGTATGATAAAGGTGGATAGAAACATACAAAAACAAACAAACACAATATGGCTTTTACAATGACAATAATAACACTCTTCACAATTTTCATTGCTACCATTGGATAAAGAGGTAATAGCTGCCTCTTGAAGAAAATTAATTGTTACCACCCAATACCCTGACTGAGGTTTCATTCTATCAGAACGCGTCAGAAAGGAATCTGAAACACTTAACTCAACTTTCTAACAGAGGGAAGCAAAAAAAAGAAAAAAAAAGAAAACTGATATAACAAAATACCTCAAAAAGAGATAAAAGGTTTTCCTTAAAAAGAGAGATCTTTTTTCAAAGTAACAAATCTTCCATCTTTATTTACAACAAAACTAATTGCTAAAATCTATCATAAGGAGGCATGCTAATTTAAAATTGGCGCACAAATCTCAGCTTATTGGTGGAAATGGAGCAATTTAGTTTTGTCGAGGAAAGTGTTACCAAACTGGAGTTTGATAAAGCTTGGCTTTAATTACTTGAATCAGTTTGAAAATGCTTTGCTCGTAAACATTGATATTAATTCAATCACAAAAACTCGCCTATAGTTAATTTGCAATTCAAATTTACAATTCTAATTTGCCTTTACCTTAAAATGTATAGTACACATAATAACTGACCTTAGCTCAGTCGATAACGTGTCTGCCTACTGAGCTAAGGGTACCGGGTTTGATCTCCAGTATGGCCGAAAATTTATTATTGATAAAAATATGGGTGTATCTTTTCACATTGATAAATTAACTACCAGGCCACAGGCTGGAAACAGTAATGGATGTTAAAAAAAAGTATACTAAATAACACTAAGAAAAACATCAAACACAAAATAAGTCTGATAGGATCTATCCAAACATTACATAGTTGTATGACCACATAATTGATCTGAACAGTTTATAATATTTCAGCTTCGAGCTATTCATCGGAACCAAACTGCCATAGAAGACTGGATTGTAGAGAAAGCTAAACACCGCAGAAGAGAAGGCGAGCTTGATTTTGTGTACCCCTACAATCTGGGCTGGAGGGAAAACTACAAACAAGTACTTAGCTGGAGCTGCGACCCCCTAGGGGATGGTTTACATTGGTCCGTGGTAGATGGCTGTGACCAATACACCATCACTGTAAGTACGTCTCTGTTTCTTTTGTGAGATCTTATCAAAATATGGCTGGGCTAAGTCAACGTTGATGGGACAAGGCTTCTACACTTAACAGATAAATGTAAACCCAAAAATTTACATTTAAAAATTAAAATAAAACACATAACACTAATTTTTGAGGTTTGGTTGTTTTAAATGTGAATGCTTGGATCTAAATTTTTCTAATATAATTATTATATAGGCCTTGACATCATATTCTTTTATCGCTTATTATGTGATCTTATATTTTAATGGAAAAGCATGAAATATCGATAGAAATAAAACACACTTTAATACTTAAATAGGAAAACAGTTCAATTTGTGTGCTGCTGCCACTGGAAAAAAAGTAAGAAAGGAAGTTTTAAAAAATCTGGTTGCTACCAGGGCTTTGTGGTTGGAGCTGTCGAGTAGGAGTCTGAAGAAATTCTGGGTGGAGTTGGAGTCTGAAGAAATTTTGATGGGGCTATTCTGAAGAAATTTTGGATGGAGCTAGAGTCAGAAGAAATTTGGGGGGAGCTAGAGTCTGAAGAAATTTTGGATAGGTTTGGAGTTGAAGTTGGTAAAATATACCGACTTCAGCATCAAAATAAAAACTTATAATAAGGAAATATGGCATTTTAACTTTTTACATTTTTATAACCACTATTTGTAATTTTGATTGACAAATATATTATATTCACAATGCCAAAGAAGCTTCCCATGAAGTAATCTTTATTGGAGAATTTTACTACAGTATTTTTTTTATTACTAATTAATATACTTTAGCCATTTCTGAAGGTGTCTATGTCGCACAGTAGATAAATATGAGTTGAAGGCTTTGAATACAGACTCCATATCCCTGGTTGTCACAGCTCACTCCTTTGACCCATATTTGGTTCTTGATAAAAATTTATTAAGAGAAACCATTAAAATAACAAATTACATTTTTCCAATGTCTGCTCTCCCTCCAACAATTAAACAAAATTTCACATTACTCAAGAGAACTCTATAAACATTATTATAAAATTGAGCCTCCTCAATTTTAAAACATTTCTATAGAGGATATAACACATAGTGCACAACTCCTGAAAAAGGGAGGGATGGAGAAAAAGGGAATGACATTGTGGTACCATGGATAGGTTTCCTTCAGAGGAAACTGTTATCATTTAGTGGAGTTAAAACAGTGTAAAATGTACTGTCTTCCCCTTTCACTGTGTAGGATATATTGTATTTGTACCTCTATTTATTCCTATAATATATGGTTGCTTACACATTTACATGATTAAATCTGACAAGTGAAACAATTACTCAATTAATTCTGTAAGCCTGTTTTTTCGTTGTTTTTTTTTCAGAGGGAACAGCAGCTCCAGAAGTGTGAGAAGCGACAACGCACACGGGTCTACAGTGCACACACACCATACTCGGGCTGGTGGTTCCCTGTTGTGCATGGTTTTGGTGTCTTTACACACCCTCCCTTCACAGACGAGGCACGGATAACTCTACAGAGAGGTGACACAATCCATGTCACACGGTGGAGAAAGTGAGTCATTCATAATGAACATTTCTGAGCAGGTCGCCGCCACAAAAACACTGCAACAAGATCACCAGAATGTCAAGCAATGTTACTTTTATAGATGACTCAAAGTCGCTCACAATTGTTGGCCAAGTTACTGTTGTCATGTAGAATGGCTGCTCTGAAATAAAACAAGGCATTGTCTGCTGGTGTCCTAGTTGTGGCAAACAGGTTGCAAGTATGGCCTCAGACCAGGGGTTTAGGGGAGCGGGAACACGTTGGAACGCCATTCCAGCACTACTTTTCATGGAAAAATATTCAAAATATATATATATTTTTTTACTTAAGTTTTATACTATGCAATTCCAAGTTAACTAATTGATTTTATTTCAATATTATGTTAAAACCTTTTTTTCATACTATGAATAGATAAATTCTGATTAAATTTACTTTGCTCTTTGCAAATTCCTCGAATTTTAGGGGAAATGCGTTAAATAAGATTTTGTCTTAGTAAGCATTAAGAAGCGCTCCAAATAGCTTCTAAAGGTATTTATGTTTGTGAATTTTTTTCACCTACAGCTGCCCCCCCTTCAACTTTGGGGTTGCTACGACCTTGCATTCCGGCACCGCTATATTTAAGACTGCATCACTACCTCAAACTTGAATTAACCTAACTAACCTTGTGTGGATGATCTTATTATTAAAATGAAAATTACTTTAAAAATTAGTTAATGCATTGCTGGAGGACCAGTTTTAGTTGACTAGGACAAAGACTGGATTCGAACTATGGGATATAAGAATGTCTATTGTGGAGCCTACCTTTGAATGATGTATTGATCTGAAGATACACAGGAGATTCTGGGAATAATGGTCTTAACTATGAGTGTACTCTTCTTAATAATTATTTAATGAGAAGAGCTCTCTTAAACACTCACATGTACATAAGTACATGATAGATAAAAGCACACAGATTAAACAATATTTAGCCTACACATAAATAGTAGCGCACTAAAATCAGCTTACACAGAGGTAATAATAAGTTAATTTTCAGGCGAGGGACGGTGATAAAGATTCACCGAGATGTGTCTTTCAAAGACTATTTTTCATCACACACTATTTGCAGGGAAGCAAAAGCCAGATACAAAAGGGTTGGTTTTAGGAAGTTACAGGAATGTGGACGAGGGCAGGGGTTAGAGAATTCTGACAAAATCTGCAGTCAAGCACCCGAAAGAGGATCAAAATAGGAAGGGAAATAAATAACCAGTAAACTGTACCTAACAACGAGTGATGTGTTTATATGAGATTAGCAAACAAAGGAATTCTCAACAAACCTAGTACCAATATATTTACATTTTTTGTTCCGAGGATCTTTTTTATAATTATGGCAATTGATAAAAATAAATAAAAAGGAAAAATAAACTAATAAGAATAAATTTAATGAAGAAAGCCCACCTTGGGAAAGAGGAAAGTGTAAAAAAAAGTGACATCTTCTTTCTTTCTTTTATCTTATTTACTAGAAATAGTCAAACACACATTTTAACACAAATGAGTAATAGTTCAGCATTGTTGCCTTTATCAAACAGAAAGAGAAGAGTGAATACACATTACACAAACACTGAATTACTCCATTTTGAATTAAAAAAGAAACTGTTTGAAAAATACTGTGTGTTTGGAGAGTAAAAAACAAGTGACCTTAATTTTTCTAATGATGACCTGTGGGAGATTCTTACAACTGAAAATTGAAAGCTACTAGTACTTTATTTAGGGGTGTGTGTGAAGTCCATTTTTTCATCTTGAAATGAGCCTAAATCGAATAAATGAAACATTCTTGAAGCCATATGGAAGTTTAAATACTTTACCTTAATTTTTTTATGCAGGAAAAAATATTATATTATGCTTATTTATACAACTTTATACAGTAAAATCATTTGGAAAATGTTTTATTGCTTAATATTTATGTTTCGTTCTAAATTGATAAAACAAGCTATTATCACAACATGCAATTCAATTACTTCAGATTTTTTAATCACTATTAATATGTAATATACAAAACAGCTTATAATGGCAATGATTGAATATAAAATGAGTATTCTAGATGCCAATATTTTTATGGGCAAAACGTTGTAATTGTCGACCTGGAATTAATTTTCTCAACAAACCCAAATAGTTGTCATGTGTGTTCAATCCAGGTACTGGCTGTTTGGAGAGAAGGTGGAACCGGGTGCATCAGGTGACACTTCCTCTCGTGCCAGAGGTTGGTTCCCGCGATCTTGTGCTGTTGAGGTCACAGAGGGACCTATGATGCCACCCTCCGACTCGGGAGACAAGAAGGATAAATAAACATCAGCTGTTAATGGTGTGATTTCTCTGACTGCACGTCATGTGGCGGTACTTGCAAGATGTGTGACTTTATGTTAGAGTGTTTGGACAGACGATACACCTACTGAAGGACTTAATTCAGTGATTTTGTAATAGCAAAAGTAACTTGACAATTGTGTGTTCTTAACTTAAAATACCACAACCTCAAAACTAGTGTGGTATTTTATATTGCACAGGAAAATAATTGTCTCCTTGGTAGTTTTTATACCAATATGAATACCAAAAATTACTCTTTATATCACAATAAATTTGTGTTTGAAACAGTCTCTTGTAAAATAAAAGGAATACTTAGGCCAATAGAAAAGAAGAGATACATTTTTATAACTTTTCTCTAACTCAAAAAGTGAGTTTTACTGGCATATTATGTCTTGGATTCAAAGTCAGCCTTGCTACATCAATGATTGCCTGGTTTTCAAATTTGACATTAATTTTTCAACAACAATTTTATTTCAATCACCCCATGGTTTATTTTATAATTACTGATATTTTCATTTTAATTACAAACACCTATTTTCCTTATACAAATATTAAAATTAAAAGTCAGAACAGTATCCTAAGGAGCTATCCTTAAATTAGGTTTTCGTCCCAATTAATTTAGACCCCCACCTACCCTACCTTACATGATTTCTTTTGATTTAGTAACTAGATTATATTCTTTAAATTTAAAAATAATACTTGAACACTGGAATCAAACTCTGGTCCTTTGTTCAGTACACCACTGCTCTAACCAGTTGTCCCGGGCCCAGGGTCATTCTCCACTCATATTTTAAGGCAGAATCTGTTATGGACATTATGTTAATCGTTTAGTTATAGTTAGAGATGATTGGTAATAAAGCGAATGATATGAAATTTTAGAATACTTTAGCTGCAGTAAGTAAATAAAATATAAGGGAAATTTTATAACTAAGTTAATATATTTCTTTTCTGAAAAAAAAAGTTTTAGATTAAGTTGTTTCATCAACACCATTTATAAAAAACACTACACAAGAAGGATTCTGACAATACTGAACCCTCTCTTTTAGCCCCCAAAAAAAGCTATTACATAATTTAAGAACGGCTCCAAACCAGCAAAAAAAAACTGCCAATTTGTGCCATGAATATTCCATACAATTTAACATGTTCACCATGAATATTATCATCGTACCCGCCTCGGTGGCATAGTTGGCTAACGCGCTTGTCGTGTTGAGCTCTACTGCTGAGGATGGGGGGATTGAGGTTCGAATCTCGGTCGGGTGAACTGGGAGTGGTTTTTTCCTAAATGGTTTTCTACTTTCCCTCCACGCAAATGCGGGTTCATTTCCTCTAATTCAACCTTCCCAATTCCTAATCCATTAGAGTAATTAGTACTTAAAGCGTATAACCCGAACGGGTAGTAAGACGCGGTGCTAAATATTATCATCATCATCATCAACTGTTTTCAGCCGGTGACTGGGTCATTTTATTAAAATGCCTCTATTATTACCCAATTTTTCCTCCCTTACTCTTGTCCATTATCAATATTCACAAAGAGATAGTTTTTATTCTGTAAAGTTGAATTTAATGATTTCATTGGCATGTTTATGACCCCGTGTTGTTTAGTTGTGTTCTCAAATTTTAGGCATCTAAGCTAAACATTAGTTTGAAGGTGTTTGTAGCTAGAAAGCAATGACAGTGACACATCTGTAGTGTTGTTGTAATAGGGAGTCCACCGTAGCTTTGTGTTCTGTTAAAATGTTGAGAATAATTTGTTTAAAGTAGAGATGGGCCACTCGAATCCACCGAATCCTGGCAAGTATTCGAGATTCGAGGATTCGGTGTTTTACTGGATTCGATGATCGAATCTTTCACCTCATAAACAAAGCATAATATCTCGAATTCAAAAATTAATTAGTTAGGCCTACTTGAAAAACACTACTTAATCCATAATATTTATTTTGTCCGAGAAAAGAGATAATCATTAATAAAATATTCTGTAAAAAATAAAAATAATCATTAGGTGTGGAAAATCTTACGTGCCTAGTACCCTACCCTTCCTCCTGTATGGGAAACTTGGACTCGACCGTTTCGTCACATGCCCACTTCTAAAACTTTCACCCCACGAACAATCTTGTAAATATTTAATGACTACATTAAAACTGTTCAAAAACTGAAAATTAAAACTAGAATTACAAATAAACTCAAAATAAATAAAACAAATTACGGCTTTTTTTAAATAGAAATAAGAACACATTACGCATGATACAAAGTCAGCCGCCATTACACACGATATTAAGTCAGTCGCCATGACATGTATTATGTTTACTCGCCCGAGTGATGATTAAAATAAAGATACTGTTACTTCTTACTAGCCAACTGGTTTTAATTATCTACAACTACGCAAAGAACCCCTATTTATTGCATACGATCCTTAAGTTAGACATTTTGTTGGATTTCATGACAAATAAATACTGTCAACAATCAGACAGCGATAAAATTGTTTATTTATCTCTACCGGCCTACGTATCGTATCGTATATCGATTGTTTGTTTAAAATCGATTCAGGTAATCTGATCACCTAGTAAGCGCTCTCGAGTTTTAAGGATCAAATAACGACTTGCTAATCCATTATTTGTTTTTAAATTGATTTTAACTTAGAGTTTAATATTCTTTTAAATATGTTATTGAAAGAATTCTAGTCCTGACTTATAACATGGGAATGAAGATATTGTAGTTGAAAATATGTTCGTGCTTTAAATAGATTGTATTCTCAGAAATCGATACATCGCAAGAATCAAATATATTTGTCTTCTACGTGAAAATAGATAATGGATGTACAAGAAGATAATAAAACAACTTAGGTATTATTGAGTAAACTATTTCCAAAGTATGTTTAGTTGTTAAACATGTTTTAATATTTATTAAAAATATCCGTTTGTATTTTTATTTTTGTTATCTTAATACAATAAAATATCCTTTAACGATGATTAAAGTTGATCAAAGGATAACTAGGCCTAATCTGTTCATTTCACATGTTATTTTTATAAACTTAACTCATTCTAACAACACTTTTAAAAATAACTAAAAGACACTCAAATTCTAATTTATTTGATTTTTAAACATTAATAAGTCTAGATTGTTTAATTTGGCTGGATTTTAACCTGTATTTTGTGAGGGGTGGTTGGGGTTGATTAAAATTGAAAGCACAATTGAAATAAATCTCAATTCACAGCTTAGACCTATATTGTGTAATGTAGGTCTATTTGTAAATAGTTAAAATTTAAAACAATTTGCTAGGATCGGATTCGGATTCGAGATTCGAAGATAAAATGTAGATTCGGATTCGAGAAATAGTGGATTCGACCAATCTCTAGTTTAAAGTAACTTGGGATTTTTCTCACAGTTGAAAGCTATAATAAACATTTTCGTATTCATCTTTATGGGTAATTATTAGCGGTCTGCAAGCTCAAGCAAGTTCTTTCAAAATGAATTATGCTGTAGTTAACTCTTAGAAAGCTTCTCAGCACAGTGGAGCTTGAGTTCAATAAATATATATGCATTTAAAATTTAAACTATGGGGTGTGCAACACTTTGAAATGTCTTTGACCTCGACAACTTAAATAATTTTCTCATCTTGGAGATATTTTGAATAAAAAAGAAAATGTTAATATATTATGAACGGATTTTAAGTGTCTACATGACATATTTTAATATAAATAATTATTTTTAAAACTGCTACCAAAGAGATCCAAACTTTTTTCTTTACCTATTTGCAATGAATGGATGATTAAAAGTAATGTTATGTGACAACAATAAAAACCTTATCTTTGGCTTTAACTTTGACTTTGCTTCACATCTATGAAGTGACTTGGAAATTTAAATAAAAATCAAGCGATAATTAAAAAATTATATTAAAATAAAGCTCAAATACTTGAAATAAAATAAAATAATTGCATTGAAACTAATTATGACATTAATTAATAATATTAGAAATGGACGAGAATGATATTTTTACTGTGGAACAGGACAAGAAAAATTCAAAATATTGAGAACAGGAAACTATAAAAATGATTACTTAAAATAATTTTATTTTAGATTAAAAATATATATTGATTTTTAGAGTAGTATGGTATGACTTAAGGGTGTCTACTGGTTAACTAAAGTCATTAAAAAAGTTTACATAAGTGCCTGAAAAGTCACGAATTTTCAATATTTTGGAAATAAAGCTACGAAAGTATTTTTGTTTTAATTTCCCATGCATCTTAACAACGCGTTGAATGTCGAGCCACCCACTACCTATGATGTCATGCATTATTATTATTATTTTCACCGCGTCTTACTACCCGTTTGAGTTATACACACTTATGCAAATGTGTAATGGTAGGGTGATTGTGAGATGAAATGGAGGACCTACAGTTTAACGTGGGATCCGAACCACGGTGGAGGCCTGACATTCCACACATTCACAAGTTGTGACTATTATACATCTTGTCAGAGGTTAAGGAAGTGTTTGGCAATCGGATAAATCTGTGCCGGGACCAAGGATTGAACCCCGGACCCGCAGCACAGAAGTCTGACACCTTACCCCTAGACCGCCAGGTCACCCTCTGATGACATGCATTAGCCGCAAGTTGCTTGGTTGTTTTTACCATGATACCAAGGACAAGGTTATTGTTCACCATATAGTTAAAGTTTAATGTTACATGTGAGTGCATTATGGCTATTTATGCATTATATAATGTTTGACTGTTTAACCATTTTAGTGCCACACCTATTCCAGAATTTGCGCACAAAGAGTGCCAGAGGCATGTTAGGTTTTGTGTGCGAAGAATGCCACAGATATTTCCTTATTTTTTAAGGGTTTACAAGAAAATTCGCCAAACCTCTATTTATTAGGCGATTATTTTGATTTATCTACCATTTTAATCCATATTTACTTTTCTTTAATAATAGTAAATTAATAAATTTTAATGAAAATTATTTAATTTCTAAATTTTTGATTTGATTTTAAATTTTTTATTCTATTTTTTTTCACTCAGTGCATTTAATTTATACAAGAAAATAAAGTTTTGAATATATATAATTATAAATAGTAATTATAAGAATTTTTATTTGATATTCTACATAAGATATTTTTGGGCCATTATTGCCTGCCTTACAGCAAGATTTATAATATTGCTGACCTCATGAATAAATATTTAGGCCTACAGATAATGAATGCATTTTTCAAAAAAACCTTTTATTAGGGCTCTGCGAGTACTCATATTTCAATCTCGAGCGTGTCGCTTAAGCTTATACTTGATTGAAGTTGTTCACTTGTACTGCCATGACAATGCAATGAAAATAAAAACAGCTAAGAAGATTACTAAATAAATGAATGATTCTTTTTAATATATCTATTTTGTCCCTTTCTAAAATAATAATTTATGTTAAATTAAAAATGTAATTTCAAAAATATCTTCTATTAAATGTTTTCAAACCTAAGATATTTAAAACTTGTATTAATTAAAACGTTTAGCTATAAAACTAGTTCTAGTTTAGTTACAGAATTATATTGGTTAACGTGTTTAAAACCAATGTTGATCTTATTTATTGAAATACATGTTTGACCAAACTTACTATATTTATATTAAAAAGAGCTCTTACTATTTCATATTGTTTGCTAGAAATAATATTTTTAATTTTAAAGTATGAGCATCAACTTTTATAAGTATTAAAAATTAAATTGGAGTAAATTTCTCAATATAATAATGTCTAACAAGAGCCCATACAATGTGCATGTTCAACTGTGCATAGAGGAATGAAAATGGAACAAAAGATGTGATCATACACGATTACACTAAGGAATAACAAACAAAATACGAAACACTTCTCAAATTTCTAATTGCTTATGATTCTTACGTTTTCTTATACAGTAAATTAAGTTACTGAAGCATATTTTGGAGAAATATTAGCTTCTTAATACGACAATTTTATTAACTTTTAATCAAGACAATGTAGAATCACTCTACAATAATGTAAAGTGATATTGAAGGAAGGGAACCCGAAAGAATAGTTAGGTTAGGCCTAGATATAAACAAACACACTTATCTACTTCTTCTTACACGTTTACACTTCTCACTTTTTTATATTTCATATGAAAAGACATTAATGAAAAAGTAATATTCCCAAAAATTCAAGCCAATGTGCAACTGTGGAAGTTTTAAAGAAATGGAAAGTGTAAAAGTTTAAGAAGGCATGAAGAAAGAAGTGTGTTCCTATCTAGGCCTAACCTAACTAACTTTTAGGTTGGCTTCCTTCACTATCACTTACTTTACATCATTGTACAGTGTTTCTACACTGTCTTGTTATACATTTCCAAGGCATCATTCAATTATTAATTTTATTTACTTTGTTTTATAATTGTTAATTTTAATGTCCTGAAATTATTATTATTATTATCACCGTGTCTTACTACTCTTTTCGGGCTTTATGCACTTAAACTAATGTATAATGGTAGGGTGATTGTGATATGAAATGGAGGACCTACAGTTTAACTTGGAATACGAGCCAAGATGAAGGCCTGGCATTCAATGTCCTTAAAGACATAAGGGTTGAAACCATTTCAATTATTTGTTTCTTATTAGATTTTTATTTGAGTGTACTTGTTTTTTAAATTGTGTTTTAAAAGTGTTATTTATAATTTAAAAACCGTTATTTCTGTTATTTTACTTCTTTTTTTTTCAAAAGTATTTACTGTTTATAAAAAGGAGTGTCATTCATATTTTAAGAACATGTGTTTTAATTAGAGATGGGCCCCTCGAATCCACCGAATCCTGACAAGTAATCGAGATTCGAGGATTCGGTGTTTTACTGGATTTGATGATCGAATCTTTCACCTCATAAACAAAGCATGATATGTTGAATTCAAAAATTACTTAGTTAGGCCTACTTGAAAAGCACAACTTAATCCGTAATATTTATTTTGTTGGACAAAAGAGATAAACATTAATAAACACTTCTTTAAAAAAATAAAAAAGTATTAGGTGTGGAAAATCTTACGTGCCTTGTACCCTACCCTCGCACCTCTAATGTTTACTCGTCGGATTGATGATTAAAATAAAGATACTGTTAATTCTTACTACCCAACTGGTTTTAATTATCTACAACTATGTAAAGAGCCCCAATTTATTGCATACGATCCTTAAGTTAGATATTTAGTCTGGTTTCATGAAAAATAATTACTGTCAACAGTCAGACAGCTATAAAACTGTTTATTTATCCCTATCGACCTACATATCATATATCGATTGTTTGTTTAAATTCGATTCAGGTAATCTGATCACTTAATCTGATCACTTAGTAAGCGCTCTCGAGTTTTAAGAATAAAATAACGACTTGCTAATCCATTATTTATTTTTTTATTGATTTTAACTTAGTTTTTATTATTTTCTTAAAATATGTTATTGAAGTAATTGTAGAAATATTCAAACGTAGTCCTGCCTTATAAAATGGGAATGAACATATTGTAGTCGAAAATATGTTCGTGTTTTAAATAGAATGTATTCTCAGAAATCGATACATCGCAAGAATCGAATATATTTGTTTTCTACGCAAAAATAGATAATGGATATAAAAGAAAATAATAATAAAACATACTTAAGCATTATTGAGTTCACTATTTCCAATGTATGTTTAATTGTTAAGCATGTTGTTTTAGTCTTTATTAAAAATATCCGTTTGTATTTTTATTTTTGCTCTCTTAATACAATAAAATATCCTTTAATGATGATTAAAGTTGTTCAAAGGATATATAGGCCTAATCTGTTTATTTCAAATGTTTTTTAGAAACTTAACCCATTCTAACAACACTTTTAAAAATAACTAAAAGGCACTTAAATTTTGATTGATTTGATTTTTAAACAATAATATGAGTCTAGATTGTTTAATTTGGCTGGGTTCTAACCAGTATTTTGCGAGGGTGGGTTGGGGTTGATCAAAATTGAAAGCATGATTGAAATAAACCTTAATTCACAGTTTAGGCCTATATTGTGTAATGAGGGTCTATTTGTAAATCATTAAAATTTATAACGATTTGCTAGGATTCGGATTCGGATTTGAGATTTGAAAATAAAATGTAGATTCGGATTTGAGAAATAGTGGATTCGACCCATCTCTAGTTTTAATATACATTTTAACATTTTAAAATTATGAATAGGCCTATACTCAAACTCAGGAGCTTTTAGAAATACTTGACTCAAGTTCAATTTGAATGAAAAAAACCCAAGTTCGCAGATCCCTACCTTTTATAATAAATAATTTCATATTTAAAAAAATATATATAAATATATAAAGTCATTATGTCTATTTACTTACATTGGTAAAGAAATATTTTCATTCACACGACATAACATGACAATCTAAATAGTATAGTTTTTTAAACTCAGAACAATTTAACCAGTACATTTGAAAACTGTTTATAAAACTATTCACATCAGTATTAATGTGAGCCACTGTTATATATTTCCATACAGCTCATACGCAAACTGGCGTTGCACTTAGTACATTGAGTACATGAACCCCCACCCCCCATTGTAAATGTACTAAACTCCCAGTTCCAATAACTCTTTAGGGTTGATTTTATTGCCAACCTTGTATAAAATAAATGGGGGAAATGTTATCTTTCCGGTGATATATTACCCTACTACACTATCTATCAGATAAAGCAAGAACTAGCTCAAATCTGGAGAGCCAACTGCATCGGCTCTGACACTTTTAACGGTAGAAGGCTGTGCTAATAAGATCAGCTTGTGGCACTAAAAAGGTTAATGAAGGAATTTTGTGGTCCAAAAAGGTCACCAAAAAGTCACTAATTTTTGTTTCTTCAACTCAATAGACACCCTGGACTTGTACAATCTTTGATATTACTAAACATTTTATATATATATATATATATATATATATATATATTTAAATAAAGAAGAGGGCAAATAGCATTTTTTCTGGAATCAAATTGCAAAATTATATGAATAATATAAATCGAATAGTTTATTTAATAGATTTTTGATGAAAATTATTTTTACCAGTTAATTTATTGTAAAAATAATATTTTATAATTACTATTCAAAGAGTGCAAAATATAATTTTTTTAGTCTTCTTAAATGTCTTCTGGGTTTGAGGCTCCTTAAATATTCTCTAAAATTGATACTCCTTAAAGGTTAGTTAATTTAACACCTTTTAATCTCTATTCTTTGTTTGGTTTGCTAACAACAGACACGCTAGGCTGATTAGTCACAAATAGTTGATCATGGCAAGCTACTCCCCCCTCTTCTCCCAACCCGCTCCCTCTACCCACATTTCCACGTCAAATTATGGTAGAGTAGAACATATCTCAATCCTTCTCTAAATCTTTCAAGCTCTCTCACTTGCTGAACCTAACAAATAACGGTTGATAGACAGAGAAAAATAAGTCATGCGCTTCACAACTTTGTCTCACCACAAGCATTAAAATGTCCCCCATCCCTGTCCAACCCCGTCACCTAAAATGCTACAGAATGGACAAAGAAGAAGCTCTAAAAAAGATTTAACAGTGCACAGTGAACAATACCGGAACAATAAACGCATTATTTCCCCGTCTAAAACTACATAGGAAAGAGCCAATCCCGCACAACTTTAGGGAATAGATAAATTCCTAACACTTTCTGATTGTTCAGAATCCCATACACCCCTAATTAATATTTTTACAATGAAAAAAAACTTGTTCCAATTCTAAATTTCATAGGCAACATTCATACTCACATTGAAAAGAGTGTATCATGAGTCATCTATCACCAGATATCAAAACAAGCTAAAATCTTCTGAAATTATGAAAACCAGATGTGACCAAATCTGGAATAAAGAAATTACGGCTAAAAATAGGTTTGCAACAAAGTGTAAATTGATCTGTTGGAAGTGGCACGACCGAAGTGGTTTGATCATATTATCAGAATGGCACCCTCAAGAACACCGAGGGCCTATTTTTAAAATATGGTGGTGGAAAGAGACCAAGAGATGTAAGGATAAAATAAGTGAAGAGAGACATAACAAAAAGGGATCCATAATGGTACAAGATACTAAAGGAAGATTTGTGGTATAATTACATTCAGGTTGTTTGTAGCTATAGTAGGAGAAGATACTGGAGGAAGAGTTGTAGCATAATTGCATGAAGGAGACTTGTTTGTATCCACAGTAGAAGATACTGGAGGAAGAGTTGTGACAGAGTTGCATGGAGGAGGTTTGTTTGTATCCACAGTAGAAGATACTGGAGGAAGAGTTGTGACAGAGTTGCATGGAGGAGGCTTGTTTGTATCCACAGTAGAAGATACTGGAGGAAGAGTTGTGACAGAGTTGCATGGAGGAGGTTTGTATTCACAGTAGAAGATACTGGAGGAAGAGTTGTGACAGAGTTGCATGGAGGAGGCTTGTTTGTATCAATACCTGGCTTGCTAGAATGAAATATTATGATTAAAGGTGAAAGTTACCTTGAACTGATAATACTAGCATACTTTTTCCCATTCAGATACACTGGGGAAGATTTGTCCACAATGGGGACATACCTCAAGGTGAATACTGATTTAGTTATTTATTAGCCTTAGCATGAAACTTAAATGGTTAGTAAAAAGGGCTATGTGAAACTTAAAAACTTGTGCTTCGCGTTGAAAATAATATCAGTCCAGACCTTGCTTTGAAAGTAAATTATGGCTTCAACGATTACGAATATTCACCAATTAAAATGTCATAATCTAAAATAATCAATTTATATTTAATTACTACTATTCTGAGATGTTCAACACTAAAATAATATTCTTATCATAAAATCAGAAGTAATATAATTTCAGATTGTGATAACTTGATCTAACTGTGTACAGTTATATAAATAAGCACAATATACTCCCCCCCCCCCACCCCATGCTTAAAATCATTATTCACTAATTCAATTTGGCAATTAGTAGTTGATGCACTTAAAAACAAATTTTTATGTTTAAAAATCATTAAGCTAATATTAATTACTAACTATAGCAAAAAGGTTTTTTCTGGTGCAGTACTTGTTGACTTATAATATTTTTTGACATCCCTCGTAGAGAACCATCAGTCTAAATCAGAATGGTCCAACTGGCGGCCGGCCTGCACTCGCTGAAAATATGGACCTCACATTACCCCGGAGAAAAATTAATGGATGTACAAAGATTGTTGGCATGAGTATTGATGTGATATTCAACACATTCATTCCTGGATAAAAATACGGAAACAAGCTTTGATGAGGCTAAGACCACCACATGGACATTTTTTGTTTTCCCCTTGCTCCCGAGTGTTTTTATTCTTGGTGGAAGTATTTAAGTGAGGGTAGCCACAAGAAACAAGAAAGTGGAGAATATTCACTAACTCTGTCAAAAATTAAAAACTACTTAATTTTAACATACAGTACACTAAAAAAAAAACCCCACACTACTTTTATATTTAACCATTCACATTTGTTTTAACTCTCTTAATCCACTGAAACATAAAAGTTAAATTATTAATGTTAAAAATTAACTGGGTTATCTACAGTAACCCCATGGCTTCTTTGGTGCTGACTGACAGCTCACAGCTGACTTCTGACAGTCAACATTTAGGTATATACCTAAATTTTGACCGTCAGAAGTGACAGCTGCTAAACACATGTTTTTGCAGATCATATGGTTCGGCGTAGGGATACATAATTTGGTCTGGTAACTTTTCAAAGCCATCAGCCAGCACCAAAGAAGTCATGGGGCTACTATAGCAACATTTCTTGTTAATGCTGGGTAATACATGGATTCTCATTTTATGTAGGAATAACCTAATGACAACTAGGAAAGATTCTACATTCATCTATTCATACATCAAGTCACTTTATCTGCAGTTACCACTTTTGAAAGATATTATCAATAACTATAAAATAATACTAGTAAAATAGTAAAATGTGTTAGTATTTTCTAAAAGTTTCTTCCTACCAAAATCCTACTATAGTAGAAGTCCCACGTTTTTGGGAACTCCATTGGAAATGATTAGATCACTTCTTCGCTCCTTAGGAATCCAACTAAGGCTGGCTAAAACTAGTATCCACATGTTGTTTTGTGTAATAGTGTTTTATACAAACATTTTCCACTCAACTGTCATCACAGTAAATGTGTTGGTAATCCATTTTATTTATAAACATAATTTAGCTTCATGCTATATTCCAAACTGTTATTTAGATTTATAAATATGATTTTTATAATATATCTACTAATTGCATTTAAGACACTTTTTTCTTTGTACAAATTTGAATGCTGAAAAACGGAGGAGGGTCTTATATGTGCATATTTAAAAATGAGTAGGAAATAAAAGGCATCAAATAATCCCTGAACACACAAAATACTTGAAAATGATAATTAAAAGTAGTTATTTTATTAACACATAAAAAAAATACATTAAATGTATAAAATTTATAGTCTATTTACAACTATTATACATGTTTTTTTGTGGTAATATTGTCATACTTTAAAAATGGCATAAGGGAGGGCATGAGTCACAGCCAGCACTCAACCTTTCAGGGGATCCAGGCATAAGGAATTCATGTTTAAAAGCTTGCTAAGACAAATATTGTTATTTTTAGAGTAAATACGGTAATTTTAGGGACTAATAAAGGAAGCATTCAGTATATTAACTAGTTGTGCATAATGTGAAGATGTTTTTTAGAGTAGGCTTCTCAACTTGATAATCTGTAAAAGGACATTTTTAAACGTCATTTGGATGGACATGATGACTTAATATCAACAAGTTTACAATTGTTAGGTAACACTAATTCATTTATTTAAAAATTTAAAATAAATAGGACTAAACTATTTTTGTCATAATTTTTCTACCCACACATATGTAAAATACATTACAGTTGTGTGCACATCTATACTAAAGATCGTGAATTTGTAGGCTTATAAAATATTTTAATTGTTTAAAGACTAGAATTAACAAATTTAAATTTGATTACTTAAAGTGACATGTATAAACAATAATACTAATTTACACTTCTCTGTTAGGGATGAGGAAGGCTAGATTTAGATTAAGTGTACCTGCATTTGTGAGAAAGTAAATTGGTAAACCACCAGACAAATTTGAACCCTGATCTCCCCATCATTGTCAAGTCTATTGCAGGAGTGACACCTTAGACCATTCAACCATTGAAGCGGATAACACCGACTTGTTTTCCAACTATTTTAATTGACATTGACAATAAAGTGAAATCTCCCTAAACGGGCACATCTGAAAAGCAGATTCTTCTTTATAACAGACAGTTTATGTTTCTCCGGCAAACTAACATGGGCTCCTACGTCAAAACCACCTCTTAATAACGGAAACGGACACTTATAAAAACATTCGATGAGAAGGGGTTTTGCAAAAGTTAACATCCCAAGGGATCAAATGGGGTTTGTAACATTGTAATTACTTATCATAAACAAATTTAGATGGATCTAGAAATCGAAAATTTGGAAGGAAGTTAGGGCCTAAAGGGATTCCCCTATATAATCAGAAAAATCCAAACATGAGAGATTTCAAAATGGGGCTCCGAGAAATTGAGTTGAGAAGGTGTCTTAATTTAAAACATTTGTTTTATATAAGGTAGAAACTTAAAATCTGGCAGACAGGTAGAGAGACAAATCCAAATAATCAAATCTTGAAATCTGAAATTAATTAGAATGAATTGGAGAAAATAAATTTAGGGGCTCAAAATTTCCAAAACTAACAGAACCTGGGCGTGGAGGACTTACAAACAGAAACAAACTTTTAAGGTTGGTATCATACAAAATTTAACAGTATTTTTATTATTTTTTCATTGTAACAACTATTTTTGATTTCAATTTAGAAAATATAATACTAACAATTTGTAAAATATCCAGTGCTTTCTAACATTTTTGCTACTGTCATTAGTATAGTGTTGGTAAATTAGTTTCAGGATCCGATAGGAAAGGAGTTTCTCTCGATTTGATCGGCTAACAAATTAATAGGTGTAGCTCTATTCACCATGCATTACTACCTATTAGGGTTAATAATACGCAGACATTCTTTACACTGATTGTATAGGGAGGAAGAGAGTAGAATTGGGGTGAAAGATACCCACATTTGTGTGGAGGAGAGTTTTAAACAAGGTAGCACCCATCAAGATTATATAAATCCTGCTCTCCTACTTTGGACAATTCAGCCCATTGTGAAAGACACATAGATACCATTACTCACTTATATGGTTGCATGCTTTAAGTTGTTTCTTAGAACTTCTAAGATACTTTTTTTTTCCTACAATAGATTCATAGCAGCCAAAAAAATATTAACCCGCTCCCACATCTTTCTGGAGTTGATTGACTTGCTTGTGTGTGAGCTTCTATCATTGGCAAATTGTTACATACATCATACATGTGTGTGTGCACATTAGGTGTCTCGTCTGACACCCTAGCTCTGTTGGAAGCATGTCTATCTCCTGAGTTAAAGGGCCCGAGTTGGATTCCTGGCATGGCTGAAAAATTTATCATTGGTGAAATGTGGGTTTGCCATACATGGCTGGGGGTTGGGTGTTGTGTTTGTTCTAGATTTAAGTTTGTGTGCCGATATTAGTAAGTTCGTAAACTGCGCACTAATTACCTCATAAATAAAAAAAAATAAAAAATTCCCTGATGGTTATGGAAGCCTGACTTGTAACAAGACGTCAACTTAGGTTGTGAAGTGTGTAAAGAGCCAGAAGTCTTTCATCAAAAGCGGAAATGGATGACTATGCTAAGCTTAAACAATAGGAATTAAACAATACATCTTTGTGAATGTGAGGAATGCCAGGTCTCCACTGTGGTTCGGATTCCACGTTAAACTGTAGGTCCTCCATTTCATCTCACAATCACCCTATCACATTAGCGTAAGTGCGTATAACCCGAACGGGTAGTAAGACGCGGTGCTAATAATAATAATAATAATAATAGGAATTAAAACTCAATTATAAGTTTTTGACTAAAGTAAGTTATAATATCATGAAAAAACCCACATTAAATAGGCCTTTTAGAAAATACAAACATATTTTATGTATCCAACTTTGATGACATTTTACTATATTCAGTGGACGGAATGTTTTAGAGCCGGGAAAGAGGGGAGCGGGGGGTAAACATTTTAACATAAAGAAAACATTTTTGCCAATAACACTCCACTAGCCCCAAACACATAACTTTATTAGGGTATCGGCCTAAGTATTAACTCTCCTGCAGCAGTGCTCTAGGGGTATAGAGTCGTTGACTCACAATCCTTTATTAACCGTTGATGGTGAGGTCAAGGTTCTAATCTCGGCCGGGTGAACTGACGGTGGTTTTCCACAATTTATTTATCACCACTATTTTTCCATATTCACTCAACCACCTCCACGCAAATGCGGGTTCTCTTCCTCCTGTTTTCCTCATCCCTATCCCATTAGATTAAGCCGTTAATAGCCCATGTGCTAATAAACGTAATTTAAAAAATCCTAGGCCTTACATAAAGTTCTGTAGTTGAATACAAATTACAACACATAATTTAAAGTGATCTATCAAGCCACTGTGGACGTTAAATGTTTATTTTTCGATTTTATTTATAGAACAATTCAGAAGGGAGAGGGGACAACACCCTGCTTGGCCCCCCCTTTGCTTCTATCAAGTATCAAGGGGGTAATGCCCCCCCCCCTCCCCCCATTCGTTCCTCCACCATGACTATATTACTATTGTTATTTTCAGTGTGTCTTTGTGAGACAGCACACTTATATTCCATTCACGGTAGGAATTACTCTGAAAGGTATTTTTTCCTACCAATATCCTACTATATAGTAGATTTATGGTAGGGAACAAGGCCTTTCAGAAGTCAATTCCTACGGTGAATGGAATATAGCTTGACTTGTTTAGCAATGCTCAAAACATTCTACACTCTGGTCGATAGACTGATAGAACTGTCTGAGTAATACAGAAACAAACGAGTCAAGAATTGATTGTTACATTAATGCGTAGCATGAAACTGGTTGGGTCTAGAACATTTATGGTACTTTTGATTCTAGAGTTTATTCATTTTACAAAAAGCTTTACCTTGCAGCGGCGTTATTAATTACACAAGACAGGAAAAAATTAAGGCGTTCATATACCAAGACAATTTAATAATTCATTGAATATTTGCTCGACTCGCCTATTTTACAGGTTATCGCGAGACGCAAAGGTCTGAACACCCTTACTGTATAAAAATACCCATTCTGTACATTCCTTAAGATCTCTTCTTCTTATTTACTGCTCACAAATCTGCAGTTTATACTGACCCGACCTCCTTTTTTTAAATGAGATGGTTAACCGCTTTAGCACTTTCTGAACAGACTGATTATATAGGAACATGAGAATTTCTATGAGCAAGAGCGAAAGGGCTTAACAATTTAGCCAGAAAGGTATTTTAACATACTTTCCAGGGTTCTTTTAAATGTCACAATAGACATGGGTTGGACAGCTTTACTTCCCCTCCGAAGGAAGTTGTGCCACGGATTTTTTTTTATCGCTCAAGAAAAAACCGTTGATCCCAGCTGGGTTTAAACCCACGAACATCGGGTCCTGAAACGAGCACCGAGGTCGACCATTCACTATCTAACGTAAATTATGTAGCCCAACAGATAAGCATAACCTTCGTAATTTTCTAACGTATGTATTAATCCGCAACTAAAAGTGGATCCTAACATATTTTATATTATGGGCGTATGAAGCCTAATTGAATAAAATGAAAAATTCCCCGGGTGAATCATTGAAGTCCGAATATCTAAAAAAAAGCGTAATTTTGGAAATAAAATGATTTTATCTTGCAATGCTATAAAACATTTTCAAAATGTTATATTGCAAACATAATTAATATATTTTGTCCTTAGTGATAGATACTATCACAACAACTAATTTAATTATTCAATGTTTTTCATGTAATTAATTTTTGATGGAAATATAAACACGGAATTTGAAAAAAAAATTGAACATAAAATGTGTATTTTAACTTTTACTTACCTGCTTCGGTGTCCGCATGATCAAAGGCGTCACACTCCACACTCGCAATATACTAGACTGCTGATGATGGGGAGATCGTGGTTCGATCCCGGTCGGACTGATACCTGAAGGTGGTTTTTCCTTAGTGGTTTACCACTCTCCCCATGCAAATGTGAGTACATTTTCTTTAAATGCAACCCTCCTAACACTCACAAGTTTGTGTAATTAGTACATATGCGTACAGCTCGAATGGTTTGTAGGACGTGGAGCTAAAAATCTAATAACTTTGTTTTTTATCACCGCTTCTTTCTGGGTTGGGTGCGTAATTACTTTAAAAAAAGCATAGTGATAAAAGGAGCATTGTAGATATAATATATCCGCATTAGCATGAAAGGAAATTGGGAAAACATTTAGGAAAAACCACTCAGTAGAACCAATCAGGATTCGAGTCCCCAATCTGCTCGTCATCGGCGAGCCAGTCTAACATGAAAGTTACGCCTTAGACAAGATATATAGTTAATTTTTTTTATTTTTATATATAATATATATTATATAGTTTCAGTGTCTTCAAATATTTTACATAACGTCAAGATGAATAAAATTGTGTATTAGTTGGGCGCCACTCCTAGGATCTAGTAAATAATAATAATAATAAACCTTTATCTCGGCTAACTTGATAGAGGCACGATGACTCTTAATACTCGAGACCACTGGAATATCTAAAGGCGTTGAAAGAATACGTAAAATAAAACATGAACAATTTAAATCAAAAGGATTGTTGAAATAGAATGTACTAATTTAGACTACAATAAAAATATATAAAATAGACAAATATTGAAACTTTTGTGGGTTTATTATTGTTTTTTTATTTACCACATCCCAATACCAATGGAATTCTGAATAAGTATAATTCTAATCTGACAAAAATAAAATATATGGTATTACCTATATTCTTAAACAAAAATTTATCACTTAAAATAACAATCTCTGAACATGGTTGAATTTACGAGTTTAGAACATATAATACTAGAGTAAAAGAAAGATAATATAGGCTGAACTTATATAATATATAATTATAGTTTGAGTAAGACAAAAAAAAAAGTAGTATTGTTGAGTAAAGAGAAGGAAAAATCAATATAATTAATATTTAAACTTAAAATAAAATATTAATTAATTCTCTGGAATAGATAAAGAGTCTGAAAATATTTAGTCTTTTTCTGAAAGTTTCTACGTAAATCCTGGTTTCTTGATAAAAGAGAAAACAATATATTGAAAGTTGAAGATTTGGCTTGAACTCACCAATGAATCCGTTATGTTGAAACAGCACGAATTTCTGAAATTTGTTTCCTTTTATTAATTCCAACTCTTCCACAATTTAACGAAATAAACAATCTCTAGTTCTTGCCCTTACACTTAACTTTCCATTTGTGTACTTGCACTTTACTTTCAAGCTATTGTTCCACTTTAAAAATAAACTTAATTAGGAGCTACACAGATTTTGCTCCATGTTAAATTATACCGAGGAAAAAGACCCTAATCTTCTTCAGAAAGTGTTCTAAGAAACACATTTAAAAACGTTCTACTTTCTTTCAAATCCAAATATATTAAAACAAAAGATAAAATGTTGGCTATGAACTAGAGATTGATTGAAAATAAAATGCAATTTAACATAAAGATTGAAATATATGTCAATGAATATGAACAATGTTTCTTAAAAGAATTAAATTTTTATTTCTATCTGTCAAAATTGAAATGCGCGCTAGTTTGGAGTTATTTACATCTCATCTTTTTCTTTTCTTCCTTCTTTTACAATTACAATTGCGAGACCCACCACTCACTTGTTGAACAGAACTGCGCATGCATTAAAATAAATCATGGCCGACATTGGAAATAAATTGTAACGGGCAAACCTGGGTTAGCCCCGTTAAAACGTGCAAGAGAACGTATGTGTGGCTAGTTCCTGCAAATCATCAAAGTTAAACATAACATACTAATGTAAATGCTTCGCTAATAATATATCTCTTTATTTACATACCACTTCGCCGACTCGTCCTGTAAGCCTGATGCCCAATTCGATGACACACCATAGAAGATAAGTGACCGATCACCACTGCTGGGAATAACTCCGCTTTCGGCCACAAGCACCAACCAACTGACCGCTCCAAGAAAACCGTTGGCCTGCGTGGGTCGTCCTTCTAGAAGAGTGGGGAGGTTCCCCCTTCGCTTCGTACGGGCCTATCCACTATATATTCGCCTGACTGCTGGGAACTAGCACAGAACGCGCCAGCAGACGATCGCTTAAACATCGTCTACGCAGTCCGAATCAGCGCGCACTTCTAGTCAGAATCTATCATCTAGTCGACGGTGGTCTTACTATCCTAGGGGAATGGATATTCTATACCGGGGGAAGTCGAAGGACTTTACAACTACGAAGATGAGATATGACGAGTAGACTCCAGATTAATATGTTAGGGTTAGTCAACGTCCTGCGAGGATAGATGGAAGTTTTATTTAGTAGGGAATAATAATAATAGGATACTATCCGTGTCTATTGTGAGACACTGTTGTTATGTTACTATTAGGCTAGTTATATAAGATTTAATGTAGAGTCTCCTGAGCCAGGAGAACGGACTGCAATCAACAATTGCGGTATAGCGCGCTTCTCGCGCCCGGGATGGTGAATCCCGCGACACACATGATGTGTCCATTGTTGTATATTTAGGATAGCTTGCCTAGGCAGGAGATAGTTTAGGCTATATGGAGGCCGATGATTTGTACCTAATTAGGTTCACTGGCCTATCCCAATGTTGTTGTTGGGTGGTTAAACTGTGGGCCGCTCGTACCTTTCATGATCGGCCCGTGGTATAGTGCTGGTATTATTTTGCTACTCTCACTTTGCAAGTACACTGCTAGTGGACCGTCTTGCCCCTCAGGCTCGGCTGCAGTGTCACTTGTTCATTGTTTGATTTTTGCGGTGCTGCTCACCCTGCGGGAGCTCAACCAGTGGGGCGCGTCTCGTCCTCGGTTGGCCCGTGGATCTAGATATTTCCGAGTAACTGTTTTTGCACACTGATTAGGATGGTATCTAAGTATCGAGGGCTCTCTTGTATAGCTAAACTAGAACTTGCCTGGGGTACGCACTTGGTCTGCCTGCAAGGCCAACTTGCCATGTAAATAGTAAAATGAGTATCACCGCGTTTTGGCGTGTGTTATTATTTTGGCACTTCTCGCCCCCTTGTGGCTAATACTTAAGCAAGTTTGCCACACTTCATTACTTTATTGTTATTTAACTTAGTACTTACTGAGATATAAGTGCAATATGTTCAAATATCTGTTGTATGAAGTATACAGTATCATTAAAATTCATTGATCCTAATCTCCTCTAGTTCTTATTACTTCTATTAACCTGTATGTTCATGCACCGTGTCAGACGGTGCAAAATAAAGAAGAATCAACAAACTTCTATGAAGGATAATTAATATGTTTAATAAAAGGTAAGTGTTCTTCCTTAGGTCAAAATTCGTTATTTAAATTATTTAAAACAGTGTTAGACGTTCTTCCTTCCGTCCTTTTATTTTTAATGTATGTAAATAGTATTATTTGTCACGCCGGCAACACAACGTATAAGCTGTGGCCGAACTTTGAAGTGCAAAATTTCAAACGAAAATAAATTGGAAACTATTTACAAAAAAATAGAAAAATATAGGGAAATACACGGTAGGGTGGCAAATAACGTTACAGTATATATATAAATTCTTGGTTTGTAGCTTACTGAGAAAATCGGCATTCATTTCCATATGTGAGCAATGTGAATAAAAACTAGCTGTAGCTAGGTCTTGGACGTTTTTTTAGATGTATCTATGTTTTATGCGAATAAAAGTTGTAGACTCTAGTATGCCTAGATGTAACTTGACTTTTCCAGATGGGCTAGATTTATTTGGAGGATAAAGAGTAGAATCTATCTTTTTCGCTGAGATACATCTAGGTTTTTTAAGACGTGGAGGGGGCATGCTAGCTTTTCGGCACTGTCCATCAGTTTGATCATGGCGATGATCCTGTCGGTCAGACACGATAAAATTTATCGTTTTCGGAGGGATGTTAATAGATGTAAATAGCTGTTACGATTTTAAAGTAAAAATGTTGGCATTTTAACTGCGGAGTTTTTGCCAGTAGCTGACGAAACAATTGGAAGAGCTTTGACTTCCCGAAAACGGATGGCGATACCTATCAAACCTTAGTTATTTGCCAAAGCCTTCACCGCATCAACACCAGTGTTTTTTAATCGTATCTTTTGTCCACATACACACACAATTCCTAAGGGTGTCATTAACAAAGAACCGCTACCTAAACATTTCCTAGTCTAAAGATTTACTAGGAGCCACATAGCGGTGTTGACAAAGAGATAAAAAAAAAGTGTCACTGACAAGCGGCATTGACAAAGAACCACTAAAGTTCGTTCACAGTAGGAGTTTACCTCTGAAAGGCCTTTTTCCCTACCAGAAATCTATTATATAGTAGGATATTGGTAGGAAAAAAGACCTTTCAGAGGTAAACTCCTACCGTGAATAAAGTATACCTAAAAATTTCCCAGTCTAAATATGTCCTGCCATACCGGTTGTACTGAAAGTGTTTATTCAAGAATATGTTTTTCAACTTTCCCTTCACACGGACGCTAATTCATGCTACAAAAGAAGATGTATCTTCTAATTCCTCTAATTATTCACTTTGACATTAGTTGGCGCTAAGTCTAAGCCCTAGATCTACCAAGTAGTCTCTATCATTTATTCACTTCACCCATGTTGGCGATAAATTTGAAACTCCTACTTGAATGCAGTTCTCAAAATGTTAATCTGTGAGCCTACTTAAAGTTTGTTTTTTTACCGCCATCAGTTGGAAATAATGACTCAGACAGGCAAATCAGAGTAACGCCTTCCCTCAGAGTGCAACACACAGAACAATCGAGAACACACATCATTAACTCGAGACAAACTTATTCAACGATAAGGCACTTTGGGACGTAAACAATATGTTTATAGTGAGCTATCGAAGATACCAATACCCTGCGATCGACTCTTTGGAGACCGAGGCAGGTCTTTAAATATTCTTGTTGGTAAAGATTCATAACTGTCCAGTCCAGAATTTTACTTTCCGATCGAAGTTGAAGCTAACGAGTATTTGAAAGGAAGTCTGAAGTTTTATAAGTTTCTTAATCCTCTAAATTGATATTAATCCCGTTTCCAAAGCTTGTCTGTACTACAAGTGTTATTTTAACAAGAGGTAATTTTATCTCAATTTTATTTGGTTGCGAGTGTACCGACCCAGCTCATGAATCAACGCACACATCAACCCCAATGAAACCACTCGTTCGGTTGCAATCTGACACCCTCCCTCCCACACCGCACTTTAAAATGACTCTATAATCCGAGCCTAATGAACGAAAATTGGCAAAGTATGGTTGATGCAGTCCTTGTGGTTTGGCTGACAGCTCATTACCGGGATAACAAATGCGGTTCGGAGGAACAATGGTTTAGGTTAGAGATACGTGGCTGAGAATTTACTTTGAAATGAGCAGATTTGTCTGGGTTGGCCTGGTTGGGACCTTAAAATATACAATTATTATTTTTAGTCTGGCCTGTATTCATCCATTGTAAAAACGATTTATTTTAATACACTCCCCGCATTGATGGTCGAATGGTCTGACTGATAATTAAGGGTGCCTAAAGGCACCAATGAAACTGGTCTATTCCATTCTGGTGTACGTAGGTTATGTCTTGTATTTAGTGTAGTGCCGTACTTGAGGACTACTAAGTCTGACCATTAAAATGGCCCATAACACCATTAATTATTAAAGCATATGTGCCTTACTTTGGGTACAAAATAGATGACACGGCTCCAGTGGGCTCCTCACATTGTATGCAGTGACTCTGAAGTGACCCGCTTCAGTGGTCGCATGGTCTAAGGCGTCACTCTCGTATTAGACTAGACTGCGATAACTTGTAGGTAGGGGTTCTAATCCCGGTCGGGTGAACTGAAGTTTTTTTTCCAAAATGGTTTACTAGTCTTACTACACGCAAATGCAGCTATACTTGCTTTAAACTCCACCTTCCTCATCGCTAACTTCTTAGTGTAATTAATATCTATGCGTATAACCTGAACAGGTAGTAAAACGTGGTGAAAAAAAAAGCCTGTGTGGTGTATTTAGGAGGATGGTTGAAAAGCTCTCGCACCGTTTGCTGTACCAATGATCTGGCAAGAACAAAAATATCATTTGACAGACTGATACATCTGTTTAACTAAGATATCTGAAATGCTCTTTAAATGTCAACATAGTATATACTATCCATCATTGCCTTCCACCAAGAGACCAGTGTTTCACAGTTCCTGAACCACCCGAATCATGGACCAATGTTGTAATGGTGACAAGTGCTCAGGGCCAGGTCTTCTCTACTCGAAGATTATCTGATGGCTCGTGATCACTTGATTGATTGGTTGTAGATGAACATGTCCGCATATCCATCACAGACTCAACCTTAAAATATGAGTGAAGAATGACCCTTGGTACGGGACAGTTCCTGGATAGCTCAGTGGTAAGAGCATTGGCGTACTAATCCAAAGGTCTGAGGTTCAATTCCCGTATCCAAGATGATACGAGTATTTAGATCCGATAATAACCGTAACTAATGACTATAATAGCATAGTTAAATGATTTATCTAATATATATGATATATATTCTTATTGATTCAACAACCCGAAGGCTAGTTTGATATGCTTTTTATCCATCCAGAGCTCAGCATACACGTAGCCTTTTGACTGGTTAGTGCTGCCCACACCATCTGGTATAAATTCCATGTACTAGGGGAGTTCAGAAAATGTGGTGGTTCCCCGTTGCCTTCCACTCTGAATTTCTACGAAAAAGCTCCTACCAATTTTTCCAGGAAAGGTATTTCCACATACCATCCATGTTTATTTTACATGCCACAATCGACAAGGGACCAACGGCTTTAATTCCCCTTGTGTGAGGATTTTTATCGTTCAAGGAAAATACGTCGGCCTTGTCTGGGTTTGCAGACACAAACATTGGGTCCTGAGGCGAGCAATTTACCCCAAGACCACCAAGGTCAATAAAGATTTATATATAACTGGAGATAACTAACTCAAGATAGGAATAGGGTGTAATGAGGTGAACTGGAAATAACTAGCTCGAAATAGGGATAGGGTGTAATGAGGGAGACTGGATAGGGATAGCTCAAGATAGAAATAGAGTGTAGTGAGGGGGGTTGGATATAACTAGCTCAAGATAGGGATAGGATGTAATGAGGTGGACTGGATAAAAATAGCTCAAAATAGGAATAGGGTGTAATGAGGTAAACTGGAGATAACTAGCTCAAGATAGGGATAGGGTGTAATGAGGTGGACTGGATAGAGATAGCTCAAGATGGGGATAGGGTGTAATGAGGTGGACTGGATATAGCTAGCTTAATATAGGGATAGAATGTAATGAGGTGGACTGAATATAGCTAGCTCGAGATAGGGGTATGATGTAATGAGGTGGACTGGATATAACTAGCTCAAGATAGGGATAGGGTGTAATGAGGTGGACTGGATATAACTAGCTCAAGATAGAATTAGAGTGTAGTGAGGTAGATTGGATATAACTAGCTCAAGATAGGGATAGAATGTAATGAGGTGGACTGGATAGAGATAGCTCAAGATAGGGATAGGTGGCGTATATTTGTAAGTCTGGCAATGAACTTTCGAGTTTCTAATGTCATAGAGTAAGTAAGTCGTACCAGGTTATACCCACCACTCAAATTTTTATAGGTCATTCGATTAAGATTATACAGGGAAATACACCATAACATGAGTGCTTTATGTTAAATCTTGGTAAAGTACTAACCTTTATTTACTCAAATATAATAGTATGTACTTACTTTCAATGGTGCACTCGGCTATAGTGTGAAAGGAGGGGAGAGGGGTTGATCAAAAGTGTAATTTGATACTTCCCTCTTTCCCATCAAATATCGAAACTAATTTTGGTAAGAGTTTAAATTAGATTATGTCAAACTATTATAGCCTATAGAATAATTATTTTAGAGTAATGAAAATGTGTCGGATTCATAAGATTAAATTTTAAGAGCAGGTTTACGACTTTATAGAGGTGGAAATTTTCACAAATTAAATAGGCCCCTAATTGTTTTAATTTTTGAAGTAAAGAAGCCATAGTTTATATGTTCTGTGCCCCCCTCTCCCCATATCTCTTCTCCCCGCCCACTTTTTCCGTAAAGTAAATGTTTGGATACCAATGCTTATTTTGAATCCTAAATAAAATAGGTAATGGGGTGCATATTATGTGAAAGGTAAATTTTAGAGGAACATTCAAGATACGCACTCTAAGGCATAAGACTTGCTATCTCTCTCTCTTTATATATATATATAGTCCACCTCATTACACCTTATCCCTATCTTGAGCTAGTTATATCCAGTCCACCTCATTACACCTTATCCCTATCTTGAGCTAGTTATATCTAGTCCACCTCATTACATCATACCCCTATCTCGAGCTAGTTATATCCAGTCCACCTCATTACATCCTATCCCTATATTAAGCTAGTTATATCCAGTCCACCTCATTACACCCTATTCCTATTTTAAGATAGTTCTATCCAGTTCACCTCACTACAACCTTTCTCTTTCAAGTCCATTCTAATATTATCTTCTCCTCTGCATCTAGGTATTCCCAATGGTCTCTTCCCTTTGGGTTTGCCAATCAATACCCTATTCGTGCTGCATGTAATCTCTAGTTTGCGAGACTGGTTAGTACAGGGTATGTAACTCATCATTATGTTAAATCCTCTATTCCCCAGTGACTGCTTCCTAAGTTCTTCCTTGTTTTTGAACACCCTAAATTTATTTTCGTCATGTAAGGTGAGGGATCATATTTAACACCCAATGAAAACAACCTCTAAAATTATTGTTTTGTATATTCTGAGTTTTACATTCCTTGAAAGCAGGCAAGATGGTAACAACTTACTGACAAAGTAATAGCATGGATTTCCCAACTGTATTCTTTTCCTAATTTCCAATCTAATTTCGTTATTGTTAGTTAAAATTGTTCCAAAATACTTAAACTTATTAACCCTGTCGGATGCTACAACTAGAGATATGACATAATGGCGTCCCTACTTTTGGAATTTATTAAAACCAATTTTCGGTAACGTGATCTAAGCGGTACAAAATCTACACTTTGATCGGGAACTTAACTTAAAAACACTCCGGACGGGTTAGTGTCAATAAAGCGTGAACTTTGATTGAGAGGCGTCTTTTTTTTTGGGGGGGGGGCAGGG